>JAJOOR010015666.1:0-26936 GCA_036250505.1 Solanum acaule | reverse complement strand
CCCCCCCCCCCCTTTTTAATTACTTGTTTCTGGAAGTAATTTGACTAATTGAATATAATTGTTGGTTAAAGTAAAGTCTAAACCATTTTCCTCATGGGATCGACCCCAACCTACAAGTTGGGTTCTTTACTTGATAACGATCACTTATGCTTCTTTAAGGAGGTGTAATTTGAGCGTATCAAAAACCCTAATGGGTGTTGATTAATCTATTCTAGAATTGATTGTATTACATGAATCTAATGCTTCTTGATGTTTTAATCTAAAAACCAGTGGTTGCAAACATTGATTGAGTTGTCTAACAATTTTTTGGCTTGAGAAAGTAAAATGGAGTTGGGTAAGACTCAATAGTGAGGACTTGGTAAAATTATTCTATGGATTTGAGCTAGACATGTGATAATCCAAGTAATTTCTTATTTAATGATATAACATAGGGATAGTTTATCTACTCAAGCAATGTTTGATATTTTATTAGTGAGGGTCTTGGAGTTCGAGAGTTTGACAGTTCGAGAAAATATTGAATGTAGCCTAGACCAAACACTATCCATGTATCAAAAAATTTGATTGCAACTAATCTTCACCTATTGAATTAAAACCCCATCGTGAAGCACACACCCCTAGTCTTTTCCAAACTTGGTAGATCATATTTGCATTGATTTCCTATTTTATTACTTGATATTGGAGAATAGTAGTTGTTCCAAACCCCAACCCCCTCAACTTTATATATACTATTTTTTATGCATGTGTGTTGCACGTAAATGCCAAACCGTGTAGTACTCTATTTTAAAAAACTAATGTCAATACAATTAAACAAAAAATTTAAGCAAATGATTATTAATGGAATAATGAAGTATAAGTACCTATTAATAATGGATGTAAACTTTCTTATGGTTATTAAATGTGTGTATACTGAAAGTTGTGAAATCAATATTCAAAAATATCTATATCTATTTATAATAAGAAGCTAGATCGATAAGGTGATATGACACCTCTCTATGACCACCAATTACATTAAAAAAAAATTCTTTAGTTTTTTCTCATTTTAAAATTAACTGTGATATGCAAAAATAAAAAAAGTCCACTCTTAAAATCTCTTAATTACACCTCTTAAATATACCTTCTTCTCACATTGCTTAGTTATTGTATTTGTTGGATTTTTTGCTTTTAACATAATATAAATATAAATAAATAAATATAAGTATAAAATATATAAGATATACTAAATTGAGTGGTTTAGTTGGTTATTCTAGTAATTTAACATTCAAGTTAGGGGGTGGTCAAATTCTACTGAACTTTGAACTCACTCAATCACTACAAATCATACTTGAGTTTTTTTAAGAAGAATCCATAGTTTTAAAATGTGAGGGAATCCCTCAATTTATATAAAAAAATGTGTAGTATGAATAAGTGTTTATTGTGCCTTATCTCAAAGACACAACCCTTAAGAAAAGTCACAACTCTTCAAAAAGGTCACAACTCATCAAGATAGTCATAACCCCTTCGAAAATGTCACAACCCTTCAATGTGAAAAGGTGATTATTTTTAATATAATATAATATAATACAAATAAATAAATATAATAGACATTACATATAAAAAGTATCTTAAATTGGGCATTTTAAGAAAGAAGAAGAATAGAAAATTCAGAAAATTCGTAGTTTTAAAATGTGAGGAAACCCCTTTACTTATAGCCAAAAAAGGTTTATGATCATATTCTTATTGTGCTTTATCTGAGAAGTCACAACCCTCTGAAAAGTCAAGACCTTTCAGAAAAGTCACAATCCTTTGGAAATGTCATAACCCGTATTATGAAAAAAGCGGCTTCTTTTATAGTAATGTAATATATATAAATTAAAAACTTAATAAATATAATACAAAATATAAAATATACACTAAATTGGGTATTTTAAGTTTGGGGTATTATAGTAATTTATACTAAATTGGGTGCTTTAAGGTGGGAAAATTGTATGAAATAACAAACTATTAATTCAAATTAAATGTTATAGTCATAGTTTATTTTAATTGTAATTCGCAGCAAACATCCCCTTTTTTTGCCATCTGATTCGATATACAATTAACCATTTTATACATTTCGGTGTAAAATGTATAAAATGCGTTTGTGTTTGTATAAAGCGAGAGAAAAGTGTATATACAAATACAAATACATATATTTTCGTCCTATACACTTGCAATTATACAAATACAGATCTTATTATACAAATTACAATGTATAAATGAATTTATACAAAACTGAATAATTTGTATAAAATTGGATGTTTGTAGCAAATTATACAAATCAAAAGCTCCCCAGCAAACATAAAATTTGCTATGGAACGCAATTATACAAACTATAGCTATAACATACAAATATGATTTTTATGTTTGCTATATGTGAAAGTTGTTCTTTTAAGTTTGGAGTATTATATATATATATATATATTCGTGTTGAGAATTCAATTTGCTAATTTGTTTTGAATTGTGAAATCAATTGAGGGTGATCTCATCTTCTAATCCTTGTGTATTATTTTGTATATGACCGCCTATGCTTTGAAAGATGAGAAATAGTTTAGCATTTATCAGCTTTCTAGTTCGTACTTAAAATGGAAAACTTCCATAATTAAGGCGAACCAAAAATCCAGAGTCAAGATGGCAAAATATTGAATAAAATGGCATGCCAATAGTGATAAATTCACAGCCACAATAAGGATGAAGTCTCAACTAGAATGCCAAGTGATCAAGCAATTTGTACAAGTGGGCGAGTGAAATAAGTGTCTTGCAAGTGCCAATAGATACCAACACGACAATACAAAGTGACAAGAAGTAACTAAGGTACAAGATAGCCTTTCAAATATACCAGCATGTAACAAGAGTACATGTACAATCTTATACACAAACCTTAACATTTTAGCAAATAACAGTCCGACTACAACTTCAAGAGTCCAAATCGTACTCCAAAAAAATGTATCAAGTTCCTCATTTTCTCGAAGTTTACCCCGTTGGATCATCCATCATTTCAGTCATTTGGTGAAAGAACTCAGCCATATGATGGAAAGGAGGATTCATAACCTGAGTATTATGTCTCATGTGAGGACGTGAATCAGCTCTTACATCATGAGGGTTTCCCACATTGGACCCACTAGTAAGGGGAAAATATTTATTCGAGAATGTTCTCCAACCCCATCTAGTGCATCTGTACACCCTACAAGTTCTAAGCTAAGACGCAAACTATTCTTTGTATGCATATAGACTTGTACCAGATGAGTTATAGTTGGTCATGTGTAATAAGGTTAATTACCAAGTAGGAAGTGTGTTGGAAATAATTTAAGGTCATTAGGGACCTCTAGCACTAAGCCAAGTTCAAAACCTTTCTTACTCACAAAATTATTTAGAAACCATGCAAGATTCAACTTTGAATGGCTATATCTCTCATAATATGAATAGTTAGGTGGCCCATTAACTAACAATTCAAGGTCTATGAGAATTCTTTCCAACGCCACAAAGTTTGCATCAATTGAAGTTCGGAGTATACAATTATGACCATTTTACCATAGACACTTCAATCTGAGATTTGAGCAGCAGTTTCCACGAACTAGAAACTACAAGACGGAAAAGCATTTATGGGCAATAGTTTTAGGTTGTTACATGGAATTAGAGGTTCAAAATTTGCACCTAAACTCCATGGATCAGTGAATCATTTTATGGGCCGTAAAAGGGTCCGTAGACTATATATATTATATGTATATCAATAGTATACCAAATTTTCAGATTTCATAAAAACGTTATTTTGAGTTTCTTTTCTCACTTTTCATCCTTTGGTCGACCTCCACAACCCCCAAAATCTCTCTTCAACCCTAATAAGTATTGGTAAATATTATCCATGATATTACAACATAAATCCTAGAATTTCTACAATATTTTAGCACTAAATCCTCTTCCAATCTCTAGTGAGTATCAAGATCACAATTATAGGATTCAAGACTTGATTTTTGAGTAAGTCCATCAATAATTCTCTCTTCCAAATCAAGGTAAGCATATTATCATAATTTTCTAGTTATTATAACATATAATTGTGTATCCTAAGAAAGAATCTGCCATCAAAATATACGATTTTCAAGAAATGAATCCAAGAATTTCCAAAAATGGTTTCTCGATCATTCTTCATCAAGTTATGGTTCTTATTCATAACTCATGGATCATTTAAGGTATGTAAGGCTATCATATTGAGGGATTAAGTCTTTTCCCACGCCCTACATATACAGTTTCATTTAGTAAGATCAAAGCTACGGTTTTTACCTGAAGTCCATGATCTTTGAATTCCTCTATTATGAATGTGCTCGTTGTTGATTCTATTGTTGAAATCATTATACTCTACATTGTTGAGGATCTTTGATAGATTTAGGGTTCATTCTATTCTACCACATGATCAATTCTTAGCTAAATCTATTTAAAAAGCATACCATATTATTTTTTTATGAGTAGAGTATATTTCAAGTTTTAAAGAAGTCTTACAAGAAAGAGTCCAAGAAAGTAAATTTTTGCTTCAAGTTCATTATTATAGAAGAGTTCCAAGAAAGTATATCTTTTTCAAGTGCATTATTTTAGAAGAGTTTCACGAAAAGAAATTTTTTGCTTCAAGTGCATTATTTTAGAAGAGTTTCAAGAAAGTCTATTTTGCTTCAAGTGCATTACTTTACAAGAGTTTCAAGAAAGTATATTTTTGCATCAAGATGCATAGTTTCAAAAAAAAAGTATAGATAGTTTCTCAAATAAAGCATGTTCAACTTTAAATAAAGCATATCTTGATTTTGAGAAAGTAAAATCAGTGTTTCATAGAAGCATAACCTTTTAAAGAAAATTCTATAAAGTTATATAGAAGCATTTTTGAGTATTAATTCAAGAAAGAGATTATCATTTTTCCTATAAAGTGGGACATTTTTACTAAATGAGACATCTTACAGTTATTGAGAATTATCACATTATTTTGGGAGTAGTATTAGCATCAAGTTAGGTAAGGGTAAGGTAAGGGTTCAGATAATCTATCACAACCTAGGGGTACCCCCTAGATGTAACATGGTGTATAGAACCCCGAAGGACTCCATACAAGCCACTTAGCATATCATAACATAAAGTAGCAGAACAATAAAGAGTAAAACAACATTTAAGTCCAAAATAGTTTTATAGAAAAGCGGAAGTCTAGCTCATGTCTCAAAATAGCCATCAATCACAACCGAATGAAAATGGGCCTAGCCCAAACATCATGTTCAAAAGGAAATACAAAAGTGAATCTACAATAAGGAAAGTCCATCCTCGAACCACGAAGACTCACCAAGCTCGGAAAGAATCAAAGTACAAGCTCTAGCCACTAGAATGGAAACCCTGCCTGTCGGACCCTACATTTGGGGGAAAATGTAGGCAAGAGTATGCGTTAGTACAAAAATGCACCAAGTATGATAGCTATGCATAAAAACATTTAAAACATGCTAAGAAGGACACTTCATTTCATGACATGCAATTTACCAAGTTTAAACATCATAATAGAGATAGTTGGAAAACATAGGTCATAACATCATGGTCAAGGCAAGCTAAATCATCTTTGAGCCTTTGAACATATACGCGATACTTCTTTAAGTAACCTTAGATCATTAATCATCTTGTTGTGGGAAAATTATCTTTAACTGACATAGAGACCATGTGAGCTAAAACATGATCACCCGGTGTCTCCCACACCGAAAATGGTTGTTCTACTTGCCTAAGGTAGAACCATGAACTTCTAGCTTAAGTGGATCCACTAGCTAAATATCCTACGGGAGCACGACTTTATGGGATAAGGAGATTGTTACTAGAAACCCGACCTCTACTAATGGGAGAGCTTCCATCTCATGAGACTTCTCCTAGGAACCTAGCCTCTACTAACGGGAGAGCTTCCATCTCAATGTCACTATCCACTCGGTGCTAAGCATAATTCCCATGAAATAGTATTTTCTTAATTATTCTCCTCATCCATGGAAAGACATGTCATCTAGTCAATCCAAGCTAGTTCATTAGGATAGCTCTTATTCATTTATTCAATTAGGTGAGAATAGCCTTTCAACTTAAGAATCCTTTCTATGTGAGAAAACCTTTCACATCATGGTTGTAAGTGTTTTATGAGAATAACTTTTCAACGACACAACAACAACATTGGCACTTCACTCTCAAAGCACCCTTAAAGCATTTACATAGGTTTCATAAGATCATGCATAAGTTCATACTTTTCCGTTCCAAGGTTCAAAGATACGTTTAATCACAAAATCTAGAATTCTAACATTAGATAGGGATTTTATCATAAATTCATGTAATTCTATTACTTCATGCTTCAGATCATAAAACTCCTCTTTCATAGTCAACAACCTAACTCTAGGAGGTCACAATTTGGAAAACATGGGGGTTTGCATGGGTTCATAGGGGAAACATTATAAAAGCATTGTAAATAATCAATTCATGCATATTTAGACATAATTAAACCATTAAGATCAATAATCAAAAGAACCCATGGTGTTTGAAGAAAACCCTAGATAATTGGGGATTTCTACTATTTGAAATAGAAGAATTTGGGGACTCCATGGGTGGAAGGAACCCATGGATGAAAACTACCATACCTCAAGTCCAATTACTTATCTTCAATGGAGGAATTGAGATCTTAGCTTGAAACCCTAGGTTGAATCTTCTTCTTCTTTCTTCAAGTTCTAGAGAGAGAATATTTGAGAGGAGTTGATTTTCTTTTGGGATTTAGGAAGAATGAATTAAATAGGGTGAATTTGGGGTAAATAGTCTTATATAGGGGGTTCTAAATATAGGCAAAACGACATAGTATAGAAACTAATTAATTAGGAAAAGACCCAACTGACCCTAAAGTTAACTGCCAGAAGACCATCCACGGACCACAGTCGACGGACCGTGGTCTGACGCACGACCCGTCCTAGTGGACCATTGATCATGATCAGAGACTCACTTTTTGGGGTCTCAAACCATGGACACATGACCACCGGTCGTGGTCTGACCTACGGTCCGTAGGTCGTGTTGTGGCCTTGAACCCTCAGACCCTACCCAGGCAGGCCAATCACGGACCACACCTACGGTCCGTGGTCCACTCCATGGGCCATGGGTGGCCGACGTGGTTTGTCACTTGAAATATATGGAAAGCTGCTATATTCCTTTTTTTGGATACGGGGTGTTACAATATCTCCCCCTTGGGATCATTCGTCCTCGAATGTGATTCAAACTGGTTCTAAGAGAGTAGGAGAGGAACTAATAACCCAACCTACAATGCAATGCATACAACTAAGGAGGAACTATCAACTCCAAGCTAGAACATTTCCAAAATATTTCATAGGGATGAATCTAACTTTAACAGCCTATTATGCCTGCAATCTCATCAAAATGTGCAAAATCAAGGAGAAAACATCGAATCTAAGCTAAACATACTCAATGAAACATAAGAAAGTAGGAACTACACCTAACAACCCAAAATGCATGAAATTTTCAGATTTCTCATATTCAAGGAGGAACTACCTTCTCCAAGCTAAAAGCATACTCACCACAATCTCATGGAGTCTTTATGCAATTCATTCTCAAAGAGTACTACTAATGCATGTTCAATAGTCATCTCATGAATTCTATAGGCAAATCATACTTTATGCACAACAACATGAGGAAAATAAACCATACAAGTAATTTCATTCAAAACTTAAGCTTTTTCATGAGCATGCATAATAATAAGGAAATCATGGAAATACATAAATCGCACATGACTCTCAACACATAAAGTAAACCAAGAGGGACTCATTACCTCAAGCTAGAGTAGGAGTAGAAGGAAAGAGGTGAGGATATCAGGACTTCATATTGGCCTCGGCCTTCCAAGTAGCACTCTTAACAAAGTGATTCCTCCATAACACCTTCACAGAGGCAACCTCTTTTTTTCTCAACTTTTTGACTTGCCGGTCTAAAATTTCAACCCGTACTTCTTCATAAGCATGATTCTCTTTAACCTCTAAACCTTCTAAGGAAACTATGGATGTTGGATCCCCAACACATTTCTTCAACATAGAGACATGGAAAATCGGATGCACAAATGCCAACTCATTTGGAAAATCTAGCTCATTGTAACCTTGCCAACACGCCTCAAAATCTCATATGGGCCTACAAAACGGGGACTAAGCTTCCCTTTCTTCCCAAACCTCATAACACTTTTCATGGGTGAGATTTTCAAATAAACCCAATCATGAACCTCAAATTCAAGATCTCTCATTCTAATATCGGCATAAGACTTTTGCCAACTTTAGGCCGTTCTCAACCTCTCTCTAATAAGCCAAATCTTCTTTATGGACTCATGTACTAATTTCGGACCTATGAGAGCAACTTCACCCACCTCAAACCATCCTATAGGAGATCTACACCTCCTACCATAGAGAGCCTCAAATGGAGTCATATCTATACTCGAGGGATAGTTGTTATTATAAGCAAACTCAATTAACAGAAAATAGTCATCCCAATTACCCTTAAAGTCAATCCAACAAGCCCTCAACATGTATTCCAAAGTTTGAATAGTACACTCCGCTTGCCCATCGGTTTGGGGTCGAAAAGTTGTACTAAGCTTAACTTTGGTACCAAGACCTTTTTGGAATGACTTCCAAAACTGTGAAGTAAATTGGGTCCCTCGATCGAAAATTATGGACAAGGGTACTCCATGTAACCTAACCATCTCTCTCAAATATAACTTACCATAATCTTCTGTCGAATAAGAAACATTAACGGGAATGAAATGAGCAGATTTAGTCATTCGATCCACTATTACCCAAATTGAGTTATGTTGCCGCCGAGTACATGGGAACCCAAATATAAAGTCCATATTTACATCTTCCCACTTCCAAGTAGGAATATCAATGCCTTGGGATAAGTCTCCGATTTCTGATGCTCAACCTTTACTTAATGACAATTAGGGCACTTAGCCAAAAATCCAGCAATATTTTTCTTCATGCCATTTCTCCAATAGATCTCCCGCAAATCACGGTACATCTTGGTGTCTCCCAGGTGAATAGAATACCGAGAAGTATGAGCTTTTTCCAAGATCTGTTCTCTCAAGTTATCAACATTCAGAACACCTAAACAACTTTGATATCTTAGTACCCCATCTCCCCCTTGGGAGAAAGCCTCAACGGACTTTTTGAGCACCGCCTCTTTCAATTCCACTAGAATTGGATCAAGACCTTACTTAGCCTTCACATCCATCACAAAAGAGGATTCGGACCCATTATGAACCATGACACCTCCCTTGGTGGAATCCACTAGATGAACACCAAATCGAGCCAACATATGACTATCTCGAAACAACTCTTTCTTTTCATCCTAAACATGAGAAACACTACCCATTGGTAGTTGACTAAGAGCATCCGCTACCACTTTGCTTTATCGGGGTGACAAAGGACACTCATGTCATAATCCTTCAATAATTCTAGCCACCTTCTCTAGTGAAGATTCAGTCCTTTTGACTAAACACGTATTGCAAGCTCTTATGATTTGTGAAAACATCAACATGAACCCCATACAAATAATGCCTCCAAATCTTTAAGGAAAAAACCACCGCCGCTAACTCAAGGTCATGGGTAGGATAATTCTTCTCATGGATCTTAAGTTGCCTTGAAGCATAGGCAATAACCTTATCATTTTTCATAAGCACACATTCCAACCCAACTCTAGAGGCATCACAATATACCACAAATCCATTCGTACATTTCGGTAAGGTCAACACTGAAGCAGAGGTAAGTCTATCTTTCAACTCTTGATAACTTTTCTCACAAGCTTTCGACCGTATGAATTTATCCTTCTGTTGTGTCAAAATCGTCAAAGGAAAAGCAATGGAAGAAAAACCCTCATCAAATCTTCTATAGTAATCGGCCAAACCCAAGAAGCTTCTAATATTGAAAGGAGTTAGAGGTCTAGGCAAACTCTTGACCGCATATTCCTTAATTGGATCTACCTCAATACCCTTGCTTGGCACAATATGCCCAAGAAAATCTACGGACCTTAGCCAAAATTTACATTTTCTAAACTTTGCAAAAAGTTGTTGGTTCTTAAGAATTTGCAACACGATTATCAAATGATCAATATGTTCTTCCTCACTTCTTGAATAGATAAAAATATCATCAATAAACACAATTACAAACATATCAAGGTATTGTCTAAACACCTTATTAATCAAATCCATAAACGTCGCCGAAGCATTAGTCAATCCAAATGACATTACTAATAATTCATAATGAACATACCGAGTTCGGAAAGCCTTCTTCAGAATATCACTATACTTCACCCTTAATTGGTGGTAACCCGAAAGAAGATCGATCTTAGAGAAATAACTGGCCCCTTGAAGTTGGTCAAACAAGTCATCAATCCTTGGAAGATGATATTTTTTCTTGATAGTCACCTTGTTCAACTGTCTATAGTCGATGCACATATGAAGGGAACCATCTTTCTTCCTTACAAACAAAACTAGTGCACCCCATGAAGAGATACTCGGCTAGATGAAACCCTTATCCAACAAATCCTTCAATTGATCTTTCAACTCCTTAAGTTCCGCCGAGCCATTCTATAAGGAGGAATAGAGATAGGTTGTGTATCTGGGAAAAAGGTCAATACCGAAGTCTATTTATAGCTCGGGAGGAATACCGGGTAAATCATTGGGGAAAACTTCTAGAAACTCCTCAACTATGGGGATCGCCTCCACAGTAGGGGTTTCAGAATCTACACCCCTCACCCTAACTAGATGATAGATGCGACCTTTCGAAATCATTTTCCTAGCTTTTAGACAAGAGATAAACTGCCCCTACGGCATATAATTTTCCCCTTTCCACTCAATGATAGGCTCATTTGGAAACTAAAACCTGACCACTCGAGTCCTACAATCTATGGAAGCATAGCAAGAATGCAACTAATCCATCCCTAGAATGACATAAAAGTCTAACATGTCAAGTTCTACCAAGTCTACAAGAGTAACTCTATGGGACAAGGAAATGGGACACTTTCTATAAACCCTCTTAGCCACCAAAGAATCACCAACAGGAGTAGAGACAGAAAAAAAGTTCCAACAATATATCAGGGAGCACATTAAACTTCATGGCCACATAAGGTGTTACAAAGTACAAAGTAGCATCGGGATCAAGCAAAGCATATACATCATGTTGAAAATCTTTTAACATACCGGTCACTACATCCAAAGAACTCTCTTGGTCACCTTGGGTTTGGAGAGCATAGAAGCGGTTTTGCTTTGGAGCATTGGAATGTGAACCGCTAGGAGGAGCTTGCTTGCCTTCCCTCCCTTTTGCCGTGAGCATTGGGAAATCTCTCATTTTGTGACCACTCTTCCCACAACTATAGAAGCCATCCATGCCGGCTAGGCACTTACCATCATGTTTCTTCCCATAATTGGCACAAGTAGTCCTACTGAAAGAAGAGCCACCTCTATTACCTCCTTGAGGTTTAGGGTTAGACACCTTATCCTTGTTAAACTTAGGTGGAGAATTGGAGGAACCTTGACCGGAAAATCCTTGACTAAACATAGGATGACCATGTCCATCGGATCTAGCATGTGAGAAATTACCATCATCGGTCTTAGACCTTTTTACCTCTCTAGACTTTTCTTTAAGTTTCTTCTCTTCAATTTGTTGTGCATGTACCATGAGACGAGAGATATCTATGTCACCAATGATCATGGAGGTACGGCACTCTTTAACCACCATTTCGGACACACCCAATACAAACTTACTCATTCTAGCTCTTAAATCAACAACCATTTTTGGAGCATAATTCGATAATTGAGTGAACTTTAGAGCATATTCCCTCACACTCATGCTTACTTAACGAAGGTTAATGAACTCTAGAACCTTGGGTTCCCTCATCTCAAGGGGAAATAATCTATCAAGAAAAGCGGATTTGAACATTTCCCACTAAATAGGACCCGTTCCCACCAGTCTTGCCTCTTTCCATTGGTTGTACCACACTTGAGCAACACCTTTTAATTGATAGGCGGCCAATTCCTACTTTTCTCCCAGAGTCACTCCCATGATAGCAAGTACCTTATAGACCTCATCGATAAAATCTTGAGGATCTTCCTCAATTTTGGAGCCATGAAATTTTGGAGGGTTCATCCTCAAAAAATCCCTCACTTTTGAAGCCGCCGTACCCACATTTGGTTTCACGGGGACTACCACCTCTCTATTGGCTTGGGCCATTATGGCTTGAGCCAACACTTGAAAACCCGATCTAAACTCCGCATTTGTAACTTGTTCGGCCAAGTGATCAATCAGAGCTTAAGGAGAAGCTTGGGGAGGAGCTTCTTGTTCCACATTCCCCCTGACATTCCTTCTAGCATAAGCTCTTCGTGTAGACATATCATAAGGACATAGTATAAGGATTATGAGAGAGACTGAATAGAGTTAAACTCTACGGCACGACATTAGTGTAATGAAAGACGTGGAGTTTCCAAATCATATTGTTTCCCCTCATTCATAAATGTGGCGCACTTCACACTCATGAACAAGACTCTACTAGACATGGCTTATGAGACATCCTAGGACCATTCTAAACCTTGTGCTCTAATTACCAAGTTTGTCACGACCTAGGGGTATCCCTTATATGTAACATGACGTATATAATCCCAAAGGAACTTAGCATATCATAATATAAAGTAGTAGAACAATAAAGAGTAAAATGACCTTTAAGTCTAAAATAGTTTTATAGAAAAGAGGAAGTCTAGCTCATGTCTCAACATAGCCATCTATTACAACTAAATAAAAATGGGCCTAGCCCAAACATTATGTTCAAAAGGAAAGTACGTCTTCGAACCATGAGGACTCACCAAGGTCGGAAAGAATCAAAGTCCAAGCTCTAGCCACTAGAATGGAAACCCTGCCTATCAGACCCTACATTTGGGGGAAAATATAAGCAAGAGTATGTGTTAGTACAAAAATGAACTAAGTATGATAGCTATGCATAAAAACATTTAAAACATGCTAAGAAGGACACTTCATTTCATGACATGCAATTTACCAAGTTTAAACATCATAAAAGAGATAGTTGGAAAACATAGGTCATAACATCATGGTCAAGGCAAGCTAAATCATCTTTGAGCCTTTGAACATATACGAGATACTTCTTTAAGTAACCTTAGATCATTAATCATCTTGTTGTGGGAAAATTAGCCTAAACCGACATAGAGACCATGTGAGCTAAAACATGATCACCCGGTGTCTCCCACACCGAAAAGGGTTGTTCTACTTGCCTAAGGTAGAACCATGAACTTCTAGCTTAAGTCTAAGGTAGAACCATGAACTTCTTGCTTAAGTGGATCCACTAGCTAAATATCCTACAGGGGCATATAGTTTATGGGATAAGGAGATTGTTACTAGAAACCTGACCTCTACTAATGGGAGAGCTTCCATCTCATAAGTCTTCCTAGGAACTTGGCCTCTACTAACGAGAGAGATCCTATCTCAATGTCACTATCTACTCGGTGCTAAGCATAATTCACACGGAATAGTATTTTCTTATTTATTCACCTCATCCATGGAAAGACATGTCATCTTTTCAATCCAAGCTAGTTCATTAGGATCGCACTTATTCATTGATTCAATTAGGTGAGAATAGTCTTTCAACCTAAGAATCCTTTCTATGTGATAAAACCTTTCACATCATTATTGTAAGTGTTTTATGAGAATAACCTTTCAACAACACAACAACAACAACATTGACCCTTCACTCTCAAAGCACCCTTAAAGCATTTACATAGGTTTCATAAGATCATGCATAAGTTCATAGTTATCCCTTTAAAGGTTCAAAGCTACTTTTAATCAAAAAATCTAGAATTCTAGCATTAGATAGGGATTTTATCATAAATTCATGTAATTCTATTACTTTATGTTTTAGATCATAAAACTCCTCTTTCATAATCAACAACCTAACTCTAGGAGATCACAATTTGGAAAACATGGGGGTTTGGTTGGGTTCATAGGGGAAACATCATAAAAGCATTGTAAATCATCAATTCATGCATATTTAGACATAATTAAACCATTAAGATCAATAATCAAAAGAACCCATGGTGTTTGAAGAAATCCCTAATTAATTGGGGATTTCTACTATTTGAAATAGAAGAATTTGGGGACTCCATGGGTGGAAGGAACCCATGGATGAAAACTACCATACCTCAAGTCCAATCGCTTATCTTTAATGAAGAAATTGAGACCTTAGCTTGAAACCCTAAGTTAAATCTTCTTCTTCTTTCTTCAACTTTTAGAGAGAGAATATTTGAGAGGAGTTGGTTTACTTTTAGGATTTAGGAAGAATGAATTAAATTGGGTGAATTTGGGGGTAAAATGCCTTATATAGGGGTTCTAAATATAAGCAAAACGACATAGTATAGAATTTAATTAATTAGGAAAAGACCCAACTGACCCTAAAATTAACTTCCAGACAACCATCGACGGACCGCAATCTGACCCACGCCCCATCCTGGTGGACCGTTGGTCATGATCAGAGACTCAATTTTTGGGGTCTCAAACCACAGACACATGACCACGGACCGTGGTTTGACCTATGGTCTATAGGTCGTGTAGCGACCTTGAACCCTCAGACCCTACCCAAGTAGGCCAACCATGAACCACACCTACGGTCTGTGGTCCACTCCACGGGCCGTGGGTGGACGATGCGGTTCATCACCTGCAATATCTGGAAAGCTTCTATATGCCCTTTTTTGTATATGGGTTGTTACATAATCCAAACCCATAACTACGCTGCCATCATATGATAGGTTTGTGTTGTTGATTTGGGCTAGTCCTCAGAAGCCCCTAGTAAGGTTTTAGAGATTGTATACATTACTTCAATTCATCCCGTACCCTAGAAGGATATAGGATGACTTTGGCAACGTAGGAAGACGTTGTATAATTAGATGCTCAAAGTGATGGTTGTTGGTCAGACAAACTCCCCAAGAAAAGTAATGTTATATTAATTTCAATATTTGCTATTATTCCCTATATTTAGTTTTAAAGTTTCGTTGTTAATGAAACTGCATGTTTTACTTTTCAGTTGACCTTGTTTTAGTCTTTATTCAGAGTTACTCATTTGAGCTCAGTATGTTAAGTTTTAAATAGTTTTTTCACTCAGTTATTTTACATATTTTACATTTTATGTACTGATGTAATTCAATGTTGTACCATGTTATAATGCAGATTCAAGTACTCATGACAGCAGACACTTCATTAAGACAACCTTTATATAGCTTTGGTGAGACCTTCTCTCTTTCAGAGGGCACCAATCTATCTTGAGTATTAATAGTTGGTATATATTATTAGAAGAGTATTCAGGTATCTGGGGTCTTGTCCTGGTAACTTATCTTTAGCATGTTAGAGGCTTCATAGATGATTCTATCAAGTTATAAGTTTCAACATTGTTTTACAGGCATATATTTATTAATTAGATTTTAAGATCTTCAAATAAAGTATTTGAGTTTGTTTCTAAAGTTATTGCATGCTCATACTTTAAAAGCTTTCACAGATGTGGGTTAGCCTTCAGTATAGTAGTAAGCCAGGCCAAGGGTTTTCTTGGGACCAACAATGGTTCTGAGTGCCGGCCACAACGAGGGTATAAGATCAGGGCATCAAAAACTTGGTATCAGAGCCCAAAGTTCAAGTGTCCTAGGGAGTCTATGAAATCGTGTTAGTAGGATCTTATTTAGGATTGTGAGGGACCCACTTATATAAATGAGATTGCAGACATTTAAGAAAAGTTTCATGTTTTTCATACTCTAGATCGTGCAATAGAGTTATCCCCTAAGAAACTTCTACAGATTTGTGTGTTGCTCAAACTCCTCTAACTATGCCTTATCTTCGAGGTGCTAGAAATAGTAAAGTATATATTCCTATGAATATGAACCCTCAGATAGAGCTAATAGAATTTTAAGAGACTACACAAGGGCTCGAGAAGATCCCATTAGTGTGCTTAACTTTATTTGATTCGAAAAGATGCACTCTTGTTCTTGTTCTCCTAAATTGTTCCTTGATAAAAATGTATAATATGCTCTCAGACCACTTCTCAAACCTTTCTATAAATGATACCTTTAAGGGGAAATTATGTTCTAGAATGCTTGGGTAGTATTGTCACCCAAAATATAGTGTGATTTGTTTTGTTATGAGTATTAGTAGTAGAATTGCCCAGAGTTAGAAGTTTGAAGTTAGAAGTGTAGTAACCTTTAGGATAGTGATTGAGTAAAGTATGTGTAGTTGAATTTATGCACTTAGTAAGTTAGTAATGAGGTAATGTTCCCTTATGTGTTGGCCAAGACATAATGAGTGTGCGTAGATCTCATGTTAGTAGCACAAAGAAAGTTATTGGTTAAGGTGACTTAGAGTATACCATTGTGTTATTATAGATCAAGCCTCGGTAGTGAGTGGATGTCAACATGTGAAGTAGTTTAAGTTGATAGGTTTTCAATGAGCATGGTGATGCAACTAGAAAGCATATGTGCCCTATGTGAGGTATTAAGTTGTGACAAAATCTTTAGTTAGAAAAGAGTCTTAAGTCTTAGGATGATATGTGTACACCCAAGATAGAATATAGTCATTTGAAACTCTAAGTTTAGGCTGTGATATGTGTGAATAGTTAGTATTCTTTTGCGGGCCAATGTGGAGTAGTAGGATAATGTGAGAATTATATATTTCCCTTAAGAGTTGGGTTGATAGGGGTTAATATATAGAAAATGATGAACCTCTCAATATAGTTCAATTTTCCTTTGAGTTGTAGATATGAACTTAGAAGAGTGATGTTAATAGGTTAAGAAAAAGAGGTCAAACTATTAAGAGCTAGAGGAAGCAACTTCTTTTGCAAATAAGAGTAGAGGTTCTAGAAAGATGAATGTAGAAACATGAAGAAGTTAATAGAAGTATCTTAAAAAGAAATCCTAGTATCTTCATACATGAAGAGTTTAGTACTCATGAGATTAGCATTACCCGATTGTTAGAATAAAGTTAATATAGGTCAGTCTAGAGATTATGAAATAGATGCACATACTTGGAATGTTGACTTTGGACCTAAGGGGGATATGATAAGGTGAGGAACCAAGTGAAGTCTTGAGAATCAGATAGATAATGATGTATTCAGAAAGAGTTATGATGATATAACAATCAATTTCTACCCAAGCATATTTCTCATATTTTAATTGTTATGACATTATGATTATGTCTTGCATATCAACAATATGCCCCTTACCTATGTTTATGTACATCATATAGATCCATGACTATGCTTGGTTCCTAGAATAAGATGGAAAGAATTTGTCACCGCCCAAAGTAGACCCTAGGCGTAACATGGCGTATAGGACCCCAAGAGACCCTACTCAAGCCACTTAGCATAAATCATACAAGATAATATAATTAAAGATTCAGAAGTAGCATTTTATATAAAAGAGTTTTACAAAAATGGAAGTGTAAACATAAGTCTCAAAGTCATCTATTACATCATAAGGAAAGTGATTGGGACGTAACCCATACATCACATACAAAGTCTGAAAACGAAAATGACATGAAAGTGATAAACTTGACCCTCGGATCATGAGGATTCACCAATATTCAAAGCCCAAACAGATCAACTAGCCATGAGTATGGGGAATAGGAGCTTCGGACCCTACATTAGTGAAACAATGTAGGCACAAGTATGCATTAGTACATGGAATGTCCCAAGTATGATAGCAATACATAAGAGTCATGAAATCATGCTAGGAGGACTTTATATGACATGCAATGACCAAGCTAAATCATAAAATAACATGTTAGAAAACATAAGTCATAATCAGGGTCAATGCAATCTAAACATCTTATAAAACACTTGTGAGATACTTAAGAAAGTAACCTTAGTTCATTATTGTGGGAAGATTGCTTTTAACCGACATAGACCATGTGAGATATAACATGGAATTTGCTGTGTATCCTACACCAAAAGAGATCTCCTCACTTGTCAAGGTAAGAACCATAAAATTGAGCTAAAGTGGATCCACTAGCTAATGTCTATCTAAGACAAACCTATGGTGGCACATAGTTATGGGACATGGGTAATCACCACCAGTCCACACTATGTTAAACTTAAATCCCACGGAATAGTCATTAATCTTAACTTGTCTTATTATCCCATGGAAATACACAATTAAGTAGCCAATCCAAGCTAGAGTTCATTTAGAATAACTCCTTAATCTTGATTCAACTTTGGTGAGAAAACCTTTCAACCTTATGAATCCTTTTTGTGAGAAAACCCTTTCTAAATCATGTTTTGAGTAGTATGTGAGAAATATTTTCACAACAACAACAACAACATCGATGCTTTACTCTCAAAGCAACCTTAAATCATTTATATCAATTTCTTAAAGAAACATGCATATCTTCATAAATTCATGTTTCATAGTTCTAAGCTTCATCATATGATCAGAATCAAAAAAACATGGATCATGCATGGATTCATGTGAATTCAACTTTAAAAAAATGTAATTACTTCAATTAAACATAAAAAGATAGAAAACAATCAATTGGATCATAATTGAAAAGATCCCATCGAATTGAATAAATCCCTAATTTCAATTGGAAATTTTAACTTGTAGAATTGGAGGATTTAGGAACCCTATGGAGGAAAGGACTCCATAGGTGAATACTATCATACCTTGATGTCAAAATCCCACAAATATTGGGCATTGGAGACTTCTAGTTGAGGCCTAGTTCTTCTTCTTTTTCCTTAGTCTTGAGAGAATTTTGGAGGATGACTTTGGTTCGTTTTAGGGAATTTGGAGAATGAGTTGAAAAGTGGTTAGTTTAGGGCTTAAATTCGTTATATAGGTATAAGGGTGGATGGCAAAACTGTCACGCCTCGAGCCTACACCCTGGACGGGACTGGCACTCGAGAACCATTGTTTGCCCCAAGTGAACCCATGACTTGGTTTACTTACTCAGCGGAAGACTTAACTCATAAAGAAAAATACTTGTAAAAGTAAACTGAACTGCTCAATAAATACTTAGAATGTATTAAGATAACGTTCACTGGCCAAGAATGGCAACTCAAGTCTCAACCATTAAAACAGGAAATAGAAACTCAAGAATAAACATATGACTGTCTATGAAGCCTCTAAAAAACAGATATGGATGTCGGGACAAGACCCACGACATCCTAATGAACTAATAATAATACTGAAAGTAATTAAAGGGATCCTCCAAAAAGCAAGAAGGCTCACCACAAACTATGAGTGCTTAACTGGATCAACGATGTGCTGGATGTTGATCCTGGTTACCTGTGTCTGCATCATAAGAAGATGCAGGCCAAATGACATCAGTACATTGAATGTACGAGTAAGCGAGAGGAATTCTAAAACAAGACATAAGCTTGAAAGGAATTGAAAAACTTACCTGGCTCAACTCAACTCAACTTAAATGAACTCATTTCAATATAAAGCAGTTTAAAATAGGTGCAATATAAAGAAAAATTGTTTAAAACATGGATGTCAACTCTATGTAATTTGGAAATACACTAATACTCTGTATGTATGCAAAGATATAATTATTACTTTGAAATGTATGTAAAAATACATTTAAACTGTGTGTATAAGAATACAATTACTTCTGTGGGAGTTTCTCTAACCGACAACCATCATTTAAGAGCTATTGTGATGATACAACGTTTTGCCTCACGCTACCAGGGTCGTCCTATACCTTGCCGAGGGTATAGAACCTGACTATTAAGTGGATCCACTAGTCTATGCTAAAAAGCACTAAAGGATTCATCTAAAACGTATGACCCTTTTCTACCCATGGTGGCTACATGGTTTATGGGGACTGGGAGTTGTCTAAATTATCCCCCATATCGGTGCTCAATAGTATTACCAAAATATAATACTAGCTCTTCTGTTTATAAACATACTTCTTTCTGTGATTTGAGATAATTGCTCAAAAACATAGCTCAAAGGCTATCTTGGAAATCAAAGTTTCCCCTCTTGCTTAATTGTGAAAGCGTTTACTCTTTTCTGAAATCTAGCTTAGAGGCTCTTTGGAAATCAAGGTTTCCTTTTCTTGTTTAAATGTGAACACATTTTAAACTCTTTGGGAATACATAGTCCCCATATACTCTTTGAAGAAATGAGCTTCATTCTTTACTCTTTACTCTTTACTCAACTTGAACTTTAAGTCTTAAAACAAAGTTAAAAGCATTTGCAAAAGACTTCTTGAAAGGACTCTAAGAACTTCCTAGACTTGGCTCTTAAATCTTTCCTTGAATTTGAATTTATGGATTCAAGGTTATGATTCATGTTTCTGGATGATTTCTAAATGTTTAGAAATCATTTAGAGTAGTTAGAATCAATAGGAAGTGTTAGTACACTTTAGAAGGACTTAAACGGACTAAACGAAGAAAAACATGTGGGGGCAATGACCCCGGAGCGTCCCTGGAGCGCCGCGCTAACCCCTTATTTACTGGGGCTCATTTCTGGAGCACTGCAGGCGCGCTGCCCCAGCCTCTTAAGCACAGATGGGGCTCGCCGCACAAGACCCTCCCCAGGTGAATCTGACGAATTTTTCTTCCAGATTTCTGACCTTGATTCGATTAAACCCAATTCCTTTTCTCAATATCTTCTTAGATTCAGATACCCAAAACATGTACACTAGAATCTAACTCGAAACCACTCTTAACATTGCTAAAACATCTCAAGAAAACCCATCAATCCCATATAAGTTCAAGAATGAAAACAATTCAAGAACACAACTCTAGAACATCAAATACTCAATCTTTTTGGACGAAAATAACACTGAATTAAACATGTTTGTCGTGTGGGTGAACTAACCCAACGCTATATGATCTCACATACCTCTTAGGATTGAATCCTTGGCGAAATCCACAATCAAACTTGAACATTCTTGACGAATCTTGGCTTTTCTCCTTTTTTTCTCCTCTTTTCTCCTTTCTCCAAGCCCTAGCGTAGATTCCAATTTTCTACACTGACCAAATTCTGATTTGACACCAATTAAACTGCTAAAAACGGATTAAAATAATTGGGTAAGGAAAAGACTAAAATACCCTTCCAAAATCCGATTTTAGACTTTCCTTATTGGAACAACCCAACTTCAAATGGTCATATCTCACTCATACGAACTTGGAATCGCACAAACTCGGCGGCGTTGGAAAGATTATTCCAAGATATTTCCTAAAATATTTGGAAACATACCTAAATAATCCTGAACTAGGATTTATGGTTATTTGAAGTTGACCAAAAATCCAACTTAACATACTTAACAAATTTTCCATATTTTTATGTTCTTTCCAAAAATGACTATTTCCACTTTTTAACTTCTTTCTAGTTATTTCTTGTTACAGGGTGTCACAATATCTCCCCCTTGGGAACATTCGTCCTTGATTGAGCTTACACTTAGTAGGCAAAGGGTGTAACATGTATCATTCAACTCAAATACCCACAAGCAATGCAATTACAACATGCTAACTTATAAATGAAGGAGTACTAAGAAGAGAATTAGTACCTTGGTCTAGAATTTCTTCGAGTTCAAAGAGATGTGGATATCTCTTCTTCATATCTTCCTCAGCTTCCCAAGTAGCTTCCTCAACAAACTGGTTCCTCCAAAGGACTTTGACTGATGCTACAGAACTTTACATGACATGCAATGACCAAGCTAAAAAATAAGATAAGAGGTTATAAAACACAAGTTGTAATCCTGGTCAATGCAGCCTTAGCAAATTTAAAACACTTGGTGAGATACTTTGAAAGTAACCTAGTTTATTATTATGGGATATTTACCTTTAACTGACATAGACCAGGTGAGCTAAAACATGGAATCTGGTGTCTATCCCACTGTGAAAAGAGAATTCCCACTTGTCAAGGTAAGGACTATAAACTTCTAGCTTACATGGATCCACTAGCTAAGACATCCTATGTACGGGGGCACGTAGTTAGGGACAAAGAGGTTGCTACTAGATACCCAAACTCTACTAATAGGAGAGCCTACATCGCAATATCCTCTCAGTGCTAAGTAAAATCCCATGAAATAATCATTTATCATACTCATTTCATCATCCATGGAAAGTCACAATTAAGCTATCAATCTAAGCTAAAGTCATTTAGAATAGCTCCTTAAATCTTGATTCAACATAGGTGAGAAAACCTTTAAACCTTATGAATCCTTATGTGAGAAAAACTTTCACAATTTCGTTGATACTTTCATCTTAAAAATGCATCCTCAAATCATATGCATCAATTTCATAAAAACATGCATATATTCTTAAATTCATATTTCATAGTTCAGAAGCTTCATCACGTGTTCATAGTCAAAAATCATGGATCATGCATAGATTGATATAATTCAACTCAAAATCATGTAAATAATTCAATTCATGCATTAGAAGATAGAAAACAACTAAATGAATCATAATTGAGAAGAACCCATGGAAATTGAATACAACCCTACCTTTGAATTGAGAATTGAACTTGTACAATTGGAATCTTTGGGGAGCCAATGAAAGAAAGGACTTCATAGGTGAATACTAATAGACCTTGATGATCAAATCCCAAAAGCTATGGTGAATTGGAGACCTAGAAGTGAAAATCTAGCTTCTTCTTCCTTAGGTTGAGAGAGAAATTTGGGGGGAAACCTTGGAGGAAATTTGGGATTTAGAAGAATGATTTCAGAATGGGTAGTTTAAGGACTTAAAATACTTATATAGAACTTAGAATAGGGGTCAAAACAACATAGCTTAGGTATTAAAAACATAGGGAAAAGATCTTAAAACCCCTTAAAAGATAATTGTCGACTCGGTCTACGGGTATGTCGTACCGTAGAAATTCCTTTGGTCCATACTAGTCAGCCGTAGACTAAGTACTGAAGCCCTATAATCAAGCCAACTTTGACGAGACTGGTCTACGGTCCGTAGAAGCTTCTACCGTCCATAGATCCCAACCGTAGAACTCAACTTTGACCCTAAAATTTCACGAAGTCTGAGACATTTCTACGAGACATATCTATGACCCGTAAAACATTTGATGGACCGTCCTGGTCGACCGTAGAATAAGATACTGAAACTTGATTTTCCCAAAAATTCAACCACTTTCTACGGATGCCTTCTATGATTCGTAGAAGCTTCTACGATCCATAGACTAGACCTATAGAATACAAACAACAGCCAAAAAATGTTTTCTTTTCTTTTTCCAAAATCTGAGGTGTTACAATATCTCCCCCTTGAGAACATTCTTCCTCGATTGGGACTCAAGCTACAATAAAAAGATTAGGGGAAAGAGATTTAACAACCTTATATGAATGTCTGAGTATCAAATAAAAACAACTAAATTAAATAAAGAAATAGTATTAAACAAAGGGACTTAAATAAATTGCAACTTAGTAGTATAATATTACCTTCTACATATTTGATATGAATGTCATTCCTTCACAATTATGAAGATCAAGTGAATGTTGCAACTATTTCATGAACCACGTAAAAGTCCTTTTACTCTATTTGTCTGCCACAACCCAAGTAAAAGGGTAGAAACAGTTCATATTGTCTTGACCAACAACAAGTAATACTTGTCCCTTAATTACTTTTTCCTTTAAGAAATGTACCATCTAACCCAATAAATGATCTTAACCCTGCCTTTAAACCCAACATTATTTCCTAGAAGCGGGTATACATCCTAAGAATATTCTCTTATCAATAGATAGTGCCCCCTTATACAAATTAATGACAACGTTAGACCCTGAATTACAACTCCTCAATTCAGTAGTATAACCCTCTAGTTTATTGTAAGAGTTTACTGAGCTACCATCAAGAGTCTCTAGTATCTCCCTTTTAGATCTCTTGCACTTGGCTTCACTTACATTTAACTAAAATACTATATGTAAGTCAGCCTTCATTTCTTTAACCTTGTACTTAGGGTCACTTTGCAATTTCTCCTTCAAATACTGAGTTATTATTGTATAATCAATTAAAGAGTTGTCATATATTGTTCCACACTCTATATGATCTACTAGGGTTTTGACACTAACCCCAGGAGTGGTCAAATCCACAGAAATTTGACATACAAATGGACAACCTTCAGTATCACATTTATATCTCAATCTTTATTTATCACTTTTCACCACAACTAGTTCTACCTTCTTAGCCATAGCATGAAGTTTGCAAAATTATTTTGCTTCTGCTATGTCTTTAAAGGTCATACCCTTAACAATCTCCTTATAATCTTGCAAACTATCAGTTATATTTTTTTTATTTTTTGTAAAAAAATGTTTGAATTCATCAGTATCATAATCTGAAGAGCTAAATATCATTCCATTATTACTATTACTTTCACTACAGTTTGTGCCTTCATTAACTATTGGTAAAAGTAAAAATAATCCATCATATATAACATCAGTAGTTTGTGCCTTCATTAACTATTGGTAAAAGTAAAAATAATCCATCATATATGACAATATCAGGTACATCAACATCTAATTAACAGCCATCAGTAGCAAACAAATGAATGAATTTATTATAATCCTCATAGATAAAAGATGATGATGTCTTAAATCCTTCATCTCCTATTATTTCAAAATATTTTGGAGAAGGACCAAGTACAATAAGTTGTTGCACACTTATAAACCTAACGTATTTGTTTACTCATTAACTAAGTCAATAAAAGATATACGATTAGGATCATAACCTCTCCAATAATAGATCCATCTCTTATCATAATGTGGTTCTAAATTCTCAAGTCACTCACCATCATGATGAAAGTAGATGATAACATTAACTATTTTAATAACCTACAAAGATTTAAACAAAGTAATTATTACTACGAAATAAATTGTTAAGTATTAAAAATTGTTAAATGTTAAAGATAAATCAAACTATGAAGAGTTAACATGTCATATTACTACTACATAACATTAAACTTAAGTCAACAGTCTAGAAAGAATTAAGTATTTATGTTAATTATTCACTACTAATTAACATATAAGCTAGTGAAATAGTTAAGTCTTGAAGCACAAAGTTAGTTAGTTAGTACTCATGTTAGGAAAAAAATGGATAGTGGCAGCCTATTAAAGATAAGTTAGCAGTCTAGGAAGAGTTAGCAAGTCATATTACACTATTAAGTATTTGAGTTAATTACACAATACTAATTAACAAATAAGCTAAGTGAAATACGTAATTCTTAAAGCATAAGTAGTCATTTGGTAGAGTGTATAAGAACAATGCAAAATAGGGTGCATTAGTAGTGCTTGCATTAGTAGTGCTTGCATTAGTAATGCCTGCATTAGTTATGCAAGCATTATTTCTTATACATTGTTTGGTTTGATGTATTACAAATAATAAATCTTGCATAATTTCTATTAAAAAATATATGTTTACAAAAATACTCACACTTTATTTATTTGTACACTTCCTTTGCAACAAAGTTCTTTGCTAAAACATCAAAAAAGATTTCTTTGCTAAAACATCATTAACTCTTCTTCTTCTTTTTTCAAAAATAATATTAAATAGTTGTATTATTGCATCAAAATATTTTTGTGAAAAGTTGGCAAAGAATTTAATTTATCAAATTTATCGTCACAATAGTAAAAAAATTGATTAAATTATATTGAAATTAGATTTTTTTTAAAAAAAGAATACTTAAGAGGCCATAAAGCCTATTAAGATACCAACAAATTAAAAGACATTGAAAAGCAAATAAAAATAAAAATAATTATGACAACAAAGAAAATGAAAAGGCATTAAGGGTAGTTTTGTAATTATTTAATCTAATGCAAGTG
Source organism: Solanum acaule (assembly GCA_036250505.1). Lineage (NCBI taxonomy): Eukaryota > Viridiplantae > Streptophyta > Magnoliopsida > Solanales > Solanaceae > Solanum > Solanum acaule. The sequence continues at coordinate 1,098 of JAJOOR010015666.1, read as the reverse complement.
TTAAAATGCTACGTATTACTAATACCTAGAATTCCTTGGTATTAGTACTACACAACTTAATACACAATAGAGTGTATAACTAATTATTGCATTAGTTATACATAACATGAAAAAGTGTACCAAATAAGGTACTACTAATACACACACCTAATGCATGAATTATATTTCCTAATACAGTCTACCAAACGACATGTAAGATTAGTTAGTACTCACATTAGAAGAAAAAAAGAACAAATAGACTGTGGCAGTGGTATTAAAGTTAAGTATTAACATTACTTTACTAACTGTTAAGCATTAAGATTAAGTGTATTTGAGTTAATTATGATTCTTTTAATTAATAGATAAGCCAAGTCTTAAAGCACAAGGTTAGTTAGTTAGTATCACGCCCCGAGCCTACACCCTGGGCGGGACCGGCACTCAGAGACCATTTCTGGCCCCAAGCGAACCCTTGGCCTGACTTTCTTAACTCAGTGGAAACCTAACCCAACAGAATAACTCAATGCAAATGCAAGGTTACAAAACAACTTAACTTATAAAATCTGGCCACAAAGGCAACTCGAATCTCAAAATAGAATATTTACATATATACATAGATGAGAGACTCAAAACTAACTGACTAACTGTCTATGAAGCCTCTAAAATACTGAGATGGATGTTGGGACATACCCCACAACACCCTAATAAAACAAAACTAAGAACACAAAATAATTGAGTCCTCCGGAATGCAAGGAGGCTCAGCACTGACTCTAGAGTGCTCTGCTGGATCAACGGCGTACTGGATGCTGATCCTAGGTACCTGCATCTGCATCATAATAAAATGCAGGCCAACTGGCATCAGTACATGGAATGTACGAGTATGCGAGTTGAAAAGCTAAACCACAACTTAAGCTTGAAAATAGTAGAAAGGAACTCTTACCTTGGCTCTGTTCGACTCATGGATAAATGAATTCAAATGTAAAGCAATAAGACATATGCAATACATATAAAGCTTGTAAAACAATGTAAACAACTTAGCTCGTTAATGATTAAAGCAATAACAACTCAACTTTACTTATATAAAAGTAATATAACTTTAATGGGAGATTCTTTAACCGACAA
>JAJOOR010015665.1:0-29495 GCA_036250505.1 Solanum acaule | reverse complement strand
TAGTATTGAGCACCGATATGGGGATGCGAGTTCATATTAACTCAAGTCTCCATAAACCATGTAGCCATCATGGGTATTAATGGGTCATGCTTTTTAGATGATCACATAAGTTAAGCTAGTGGATCCACTAAGTTAAGTAGTTCTATATGACAGCAAAGTATAGGACAGTCTGGCAGCATGATGGTAAGAACGCCGTATCACCACTTAGGCTTATAGTGGTGGTTGTCGGTTAGAGAATCTCCCACATATACTATATTACTTTATTATATAAGTAAAGTTGAGTTTGTTATTGCATTTTGTTTAACGAACTAAGTTGTTTTTACTGTTTTATAAAGCTTTCCATATATTGCATGTGTATTGTTGCTTTATATTGAGTTAAGTACCCAGAGTTGAATATCTAATCTCTGAGTTGAGTATCTTATCTTTGAGTACTTCTGAGTTGAGTAAGTTTGAGTAGTTTTGAGTATCCTTGAGTTGAGTAAGTTTGAGAAGAGGTAAGTATGTTTCCTTTTTATCAAGTTTCAAGCTTAGGTTTATGTTTTAGAATTCCCCTTACATGCTCGTACATTCCACGTACTGAGCCATTTGGCCTGCATCCTTTCATGATGCAGACGCATATATTTGGGATCATCAACAGGAGATTCGTTGATGCATCCGGGAGTTCGAGTTAGCTATGGTGAGTCTCCTTGTTTTTGGAGGATTTCATTTACTTTTCAGTTTAGTCAGGATGTCGTGGGTCTTGTCCCGACTTCCATCTTTATCAGTTAGAGGCTTCATAGATAGTCAGTATAGTTTAGATGTCTGTATTATTCATTTATTTTATTAAATGTTTTAAAGACTTAAGTTGCCTATTTTATGGCAAGTTGAATATACTATTTTTATTCTAAGTTGTTCATTTGAGTTAAAGTTTCGAAAAGTTGAGTTTATTGAATTTTATTCTGTTTTAAGCTTTTGCATGCTTAAGTTAGTCTTCCGCTTGTAGTCAGCCAGAATGAGGGTTCGCTTGGGGACCAACAATGGTTCTTGAGTGCCGACCACGTCCAAGATGTAGACTCGGGTCGTGACATTACGTGAGAAGGAAATTGGGATGAAAAATCAAAGTACCTCATTCATCAATATCTCTACCAATGTCAGACTATTGCCAGCCATTGTACCAAATGACCTTGTGGCTTCTGCTGTGAAATGGCTAGTTTTTATGCCAATAATTGGAATAAAAGATCTAGCATATTCTTCTATATTTAATATTTCCCCACCTCCATCCAAGCTTCTAACCCAGAAAGGTTCATCACTCATTGCCAACTTAAGCAACTCATTCAAGGCATCCAAAGCGAGATTTAGTAACATTGATTTATCAAGTGTTAAATCTTTGTTAACTAAGTTTGTGGGTAGAGGACTTGATAGATATTTTCCAAAATCAACCTCGTTTAATGATAAATAGTCCACAACATTTATATCACTAGTTTCATCTCTTTCCGTAAGTAATTCTAACCCAAAATTTTCCATCATGGAAGTTAATGATCCCTCTAAGAATGTAGAAGGCCCCAAAAATTCGTCCGCATGAATAGCAATCCTCGTAAGTTCATTTTTCAGGTAGGCATGCTCATTCAATATTTCCTTCCCATCAATATTTTTGTTTCTTATAGTATTTTTATTACGACATGGATCACAAATTGAATTTTCCATGACTTCCTTCATTGCGGCATACTCTATGCAAAGTGTGTCATTTTCTTGTTGCAACACTCTCTTATCATGTCGTTCCAATTGCGTCTGAATAAACAACATAATTCACATTCATAAGTATTACACAAAAAATTAGACAAGGTTAACATGAATGAAGACAAAGACGACATATGACCATCACCTTCAATATGGATCTTTTATTTTGGAACCAAAGTTGCACTTGTTTTTTGCCCACAGACAAATTTGTTGCTAGTTCTAGTTTGGTTTTTTCGTCAGGATGTGATTTTTTTTTAATACACTGATACCAGCAGGGCAATAAATTGAAAAAAAAATTTAACTAGCATAAACATATTAATAAATGTAAGACAATTTGGAATGATACACGTACGCTTCAAGTTTTCGAATTTGATTGGCACTGTATTTCTTCCTCTTTAATGATTTACCAAGTGCAGAATTCAATTCATCCCCAAATGCACCACCATCTGTATTGTTAGTAAAGAAGTTATCCTCATTTTCATCCTCTCTAGGTCCCCCTATCGTAACATTAACCAACCTTCCTCTTGTCTCACTCGTATAACTGTGATCTTCCATTGTTGACTTCTGCACTAATTTATGATGTATTAATTCAATCGAATATCACATGTGACAATAGAAACGCCAATATTTATACGCTTTTTAGATTGATAAAAGTTATGAAAATCAAAATTAAATGATTTTTGAGATATCCAAAGAGACCCCAAATATCTCTAATTAAGGTAAAATAAAATAAAATAATTCAATGATCTTATTAAATCTACATACCTAAATTTTGTAGAATATATTAGATAGCACAAAGTCACAAACTAATAAAGAACTAGATTTCAGAAAGAATTGAACACATAGAATTCCAACTCATTGACTTATATAATTAATTAGATTCACACTGTATAAGCTTATAAAATGATAAAACGTTATTAAATCGAAAGATTCTTTACTCTTGAGTCTTAAATACATGTTACACTTTTATCATTTTATCAAATGTTTTCTCAAAATACCTCATATATTTCTAATTAATTAATTTATTTATAAAATTCAATGATCTCACAAAAGCTACATCGATAGCTTTGCAGGATCTGTAATTATAGCAGAAAGTCATAAATTACTTTTTTTTTTAGTGAAAACAACCATGTTGATTTTCACAAAATTAATTCTTTTCTACTTTTTCATACTGCTAAATTCTAAACAAAAAAAATTATGTACAATTGAAAAAGACATCACCTTTTTAATTTGATAAATTTCAAATGCTATAATAGGAGGTAAAAAAAGAAAAGAAATAGAAAATTAATTACTTGATCGATAACTTACTTACAAATTTTCTGATCCAAATGGATCCTTCTTTGGTTGTGTTTGGAGAAATTTAAGAGCATTCTTAAGAAACAATCAGTAATTTTATTTAGATTAAGAAGTAACTTTAGAATGGTAATAAAAAATGTATTAGTAATAGCTATTTATGCTACAACTTTATATTGGATAGACTAGAAAAAATGGGCCACTTTGATTTGTTTTCTACTCAGTTAGAAAAAACGATAATGACCAAAATACTTATCTAGGATTCATTTGATTTTAAAAGTCAAACTATCTGTAACTTTTATTTAAATTCTATATATGTATTAGAAAATAAGGATTAAAATTAACTCACTGAATTAACTTTAGAATGGTGATAAAAATATATTAGTAATAGTTATATATAGTACAACTTAATTTTTTATAGACCAGAAAAATTGGCCCACTTAAAAGTCAAATTATCAAGTAATTATTATTTATATTTTATATTTGTATTAGAAAATCAGGATGAAGATACTAATAGATTTTCTATTTCTATTAAAAACATCAGGATAAAGATCTAGCATCTTAGACGGGTTCAACAAAACTCAATAATTTTAATTCAGTTCTATATTTGTGTTAAAATGTGGCATGATAATTTTGACACAAAACTCAACAATTTTGACGAAGATCTAGAATCTAGAATCTAGCATCTAACATCTACATGATAATTAAGATACCTTTATTTCGATATGATAAAGTTTTATACCTTTAGCATGTTTCCACTTAAAAATTTCTATTAATTTCAAATGGTTTTTATGATTAGTCAAAAAAATTGAAAAAATAAAAGCAAAATCATTCTAAACATCAAGTATGATACAATGTTTTTTTGGATGCGAATTACATTATATTTCTCTATTTAAAAAACGTTAAATATGAACGTTCTTGTTGATTGTGAAAAGTTTCAAAAACTGGTTTCAATTTGATAAACATATAAAATCAATAATAATAAAATTAATATTACCATATGGTAGTGAGTGTCAACTAGCTCCAAGCGACGGCAAAGAGGGAGATGGGTGGAAGTTCAAAATGGAAAACCCTACTTCTTAGGGATGATATATAAAATAGGGAAAATTGTATATAATAGCAAATTATTAATTCAAATTAAATGTTATAAATATACTTTGATTTAATTGTACCCTATAGCAAACTATTGCTATTTTCGCCACTCTCCCTGGTGGAATCTCGCTCGCCACTCTCGTTTGGTGGCAGTCTCATTCGCCTCTCTCGCTTTTATACAAACACAAATGTATAAAATGTGTTTGTGTTTGTATAAAGCGAGAGAAAATTGTAAATATACATATATTTTCGTTCCACTCTCTCCCCTCTCCCAGATCTCGCTCGCCACTCTCCCAAATCTCGCTCGCCAACCTCGCCTCTCTCGCTTATACAAACAGAAACGAAATATATAAATTGTGCTTCTGTTTGTATAAAGCGAGAGAAAATTATATATACACATGCAAATACATATATCTTCGTCCTATACACTTATAATTATACAATACAAATATTTCTCTGCCCAGTTTTCTTTTGCCTTTCTCTCTTTCTCGTTTTATACATACACAGATTATACAATTGATCTTTTGTATACAATTGCTTTCTTTTGTATATGTATAGCGAATTATACAACTGCCTTCTTTGTATATGTATAACGAATTGTACAACTATTTTTTTTTTTGTATATGTATAGCGAATTATACATATATATGTTTGCTATGGAGCGCGATTATGCAAACTTTGCTATAACATATAAATATGAATTTTGTGTTTGCTATGTGAAAGTTGCTCTATAAAATAAGGTGGCTCTTTTGGACTGGCCCTGTTTGTTGCTTTTATTTTTGTTATTTTATATTTCTTTTTGGGTTCACTTGGCCCATTTTGTACATATTTGAGATATGAAAAATTACATAAATACACAACTTAAGATATCATAATCTCTAAAATTTCTTACCATTTAAAAAAATTACAAAAATCTCCCCTCGGTTACATATACATCTCTATCTCCTCTCAGATGCATCCCTCCTATTAAGTAATATATCATTTGCAATATATCAGACAACCAATAAATATATCCGAGAACAATGAAAAATCTATATTTTTTATTATTGGAGAAACTTCCGGACTAAAATGTAATTAGCCCCATATGTATGAGATTTATGTAAGTTATACTTTGAGATACGAATAAAATGGAGTTTTTAGCTCCACAATTTTATTTTATTCTTGAAAGAGTCCACTATATTGATATAACTGGTAAAGTAATAATCAAATCAACAAACTAAGATCAAATAATCTATGTGGATTTTGAAAATGGGATATTACTCCTTTTTGAAAAATAAATTAATAATATTATATATTAAATTGAAACACGCCGTTATTTTGTTAAGTTTTAAAAAAAAATAAGTTTACGATTGACGAGCGAAGTTATCATATTTCGCGTAACAGTCGAGGAGATGTTAAGTGATTATTGTCATATCCCAAACTACCCCTTAGACGTGACTGACACCCGTTAACACCACCTGTCGGGAGTACCAAAAATCCATACACTTACCAAATCATTTAAGCACAAAGATAAAATATGTGCAACTCCAAAACTAAAACAAAATAATGATCCAACTAAAATCATATATCGATTAATGAAAGAAAAATATTACTTAAATAATATATTTCTAGCCCAAATCCGACAATAAGACCATGAAACATCTATTAGAGTTACATGAGTTCAACTGGCATGCAAACCCCAAGGAAAGAAGTCATAAGCAATAATTAGATAGAACTGAAGCATTAGCCTCCATGAACAATGCAAATGTAACACCCATAAAATTTCTAGTTAAGACTCGAACCATTCTTCATTTTTGAATAAGATTGTACTTAGAGATTCTAAAATTTCTTAGGTGTTAAGGTCAATTCTTGAGTGTGAGAATGATTATGGATACAAATTAGGGTCATTAGAATCCCCTAGCATAAAGTTGAGTTGAAAGCCTTCTTACCGATTGAGTTTCAATATGAGATTTTACTTGGGTCAACTTCAAATGATCATAACTCTTAGCACATAAATAATTAGGTGGCCCATGACCTATCAAATTAAAGGTCTTTGAGTCCCCTTTCCAACGCCGCCAAGTTTACTTCATTTCGAGATCGGACTAAAAATATATGTTTGTTTTAGTGAAGCCTTCTTTTTAAGGCTCCTAAATCGTTTCTAGAGGGGTAGTTTTCTCTTTTCCCATCCCTTCTAAGACTAAGCCACATTTTTATCACCCAATTAAGGTCTGATCATCGTTAGAACTATTTTTCACGTTCTTTAACACTTGGAAGAATTAGATCAAGTTCTAAGAGGAGAAAAAACTAGGATTCAAGCGTTCTTCAAGTTTCTATCGATTTCGCCAAGAACATTTGTTCTTTCCAAGTATGTAAGGCTTATCACAGTGATGAACTTGTTCTTCCTCACGCCCTACATCTCAAATTAGTCAAGAAATCGTTATATCTAAATGATCCATTCTTAGGTCTTGATATTGAGTTCAATTCTTTAACAATGGAGGTTTTGATTATTTTGTTTTGTGAATCTTTGGTAGAGTTATTTTTCCAAAGAAATTGTATTAAAGTTCTCATGTATTCGTGTTAGGTTTGATAATCGGAAAGAGTTTAGGAGAAATTTTACCAATTCTAAACTAGTTGGGGGTCCTAATTTTAGCTTGAAAATTCATCGGGACAGGGGTGTGGGGTGGCGCGCCACGAAGGCGCTAGAGTTGGCTCTCTTAAGTTTGGGGCATGGTGCCCTGCACCAGCAGTGCGCCCCAAACCTAGGGCTGAAGTTTTGTGCTTGGTGCCCCGTGCCAGCAGTGCGTTATGGGTCATGTCACGACCCGAGTCTACACCTTGGACCTGGCCGGCACTCGAAGACCATTGCTGGTCCCCAAACGAACCTTCATCCTGGCTGACTACAAGCGGAAGACTAACTTAAGCATACAAAAGCTAAAACTGAAATAAGAGTTCATAAAACTTAAATACAAACTTTAAATCCAAAGAAAACTTTGTATAATAAAATATAGACAACTCGCCATAAAAAGGCAACTTTAGTCTTTAAAAAATTTAATAAAATAAATGATACAGACTTCTCAAATATATTGACTATCTATGAAGCCTCTAACTGATAAAGATGGAAGTCGGGACAAGACCCACGCCATCCTAACAACTGATATAACTGAAAGGTAAATGAAATCCTCCGAAAACAAGGAGGCTCACCATAGTTAACTCGAACTCCTGGATGTATCAACAAATCTCTTGTTGATGATCCTGAATACCTGTGTCTGCATCATGAAAAGATACAGGCCAAATGGCTCAGTACATGGAATGTACGAGCATGTAAGGAGAATTCTAAAACATAAACATAAGCTTGAAACTTGATAAAAAGGAAACATACTTACCTCTTCTCAAACTTAGTCAACTCAAGGAATACTCAATGATACTCAAAACTACTCAAACTTACTCATCTCAGAAGCACTCAAGGATAAGATACTCAACTCAAAGATATGTTATTCGACTCTGGGTACTAAACTCTGGATACTCAACTCAATATGACTGAACTCATTTCAATATAAAACAATTTAAAATAAGTGCAATATAAAGAAACAAACTGTTTAAAAACATATTGCAAACTCTGTGTGTATGCAAGGGTACAACATAACTCTGAAATGTATGTAAAAATATAATAAACTGATGTATATAAAAATACAATAACTTCTGTGGGAGTTTCTCTAATCGACAACCATCACATAAGAGCTATTGTGATGATGCAACGATCTTCCTCACGCTGCCAGCGCATCCTATACCTGGCCAAAGGTATAGGACCTGAACTGCCTAATGGATCCACTAGTCTATGTGAAAAAGGTTCATCTAAGAAGTATGACCCTTTTCTACCTATGATGGCTACATGGTTTATGGGGGCTGTGAGTTGTCTGAACTCTCCCCCATATCGGTGCTCAATACTACTCCCAAAAATATACTAGCTCTTATGTTTTAAAAACATACTTCTTTCTGCTGATTTGAGATAATTGCTCAAAAACTTAGCTCCAAGGCTATCTTGGAAATCTCAGTTTCCTCTCTTGCTTCATTTAGAAAGCGATTACTCTTTTTTTAAAACTAGCCCGAAAGTTCTTTGGAAATCTCAATTTCTGTTCTTATTTAAAAGTGAAAACATTTATAAACTCTTTGGGAGTACTTAGTCCCCATATACTTTTAAAGAAATGGACTTCAAACTTTACTCTTTACTCTTTACTGAACTCAAAACTTAAGTCTTAAAACAAAGTTAAAACATTTGTAAAAGTCTTCTTAAAATATGGTTCATACCGAGTTATGGACATGAACTACTCAATGTAAGGTTTTCAATAACCATAGATAGAACTCAAATACTTGGAACTCAAGAACTTCAATAATACTACTCATTTCAAGAATTCTCAGGTCAGAGTTCATGCGGAATTATGAGCATGAACTACTCAACTCAATGACTCAAAGATACTTCTCAAAAGGGGTTAGGAACTCAACACTTAAAGGCTTAGAACTTGAAGACACCACTTCTCTGAAGGATGCACAACTTACGACGTGCATGCGGAGTTTATGGGCATGAATGACTCGACTCAAGGGTCAAAATATCAATAAGGAACTCATGTACAACTCTTCTCATTCTCATACTTACTTTCTCAAAATTTAACTCAAATCGATGATGGATCTCAAATGATTCAGAACTCAAAGGCTTCCTTGAACTCTACTCTTAACTCTCTCTTGAATTTGAATTATGAATTCAAGAGTTATGATTCATGATATGAAGGATCTCAATAAAAATATAGCTATTCGATAATTAGGAATAGAACTTTTAAAAGAAACATGAATTCAAGAACTCAAAATCAACTTATTTCAAGAATACTCAAATCTAGGGAAAGTATCCTAGATTAATCTTTTACTGATCTGAAAGTAGATGTAGGGCGTGAGGACGAACTAGTCCAACACTATGATAGCCTTACATACCTAGAAGAAAAAGATTCTTGAAGAATCTTGAAGAAGAACTTGGTTAGAAGCCTTGAAACCCTAGCTTGAAGGTAAACAATCAAAAAGACCTTTCTTGAGATTCTTGAATTGGTTTCTTGAAATCCCTATGGCCAAAAATTATGATTTTCATGAGTGAAGATGAAAATCTGATTGTTTTGAGCTTTTTATTAGTCAAGAAATTCATTGATGGTTTTCTTGGAGGTAAAAATACAAAAGCGATTATTTTCAATATTTTCCCGTTGGCTAATTCGTAACAGCACTGTATAGGTTACTAAAATAGTCATAACTTTTTACTCAGATATTGGATTGACGTGAAATTGGTGGGGTTGGAAAGTAGATTCAATTACATTTAATTGGATAGGTTATGACTCACGTAACTCTTAATATTCTAAGAGATATGGTCTTTTAAAGTTGACCCAAGCAGAATCTTACATCAAAACTTAATGAAACTTCAAGTATACTTATCAAGAACTCAAATCTTTAAATTTCAAGAACGAAATTACGCAGAATAAATCATGATTGGTGTGTGGGTGAAAGAACCCAACACTATGGAAGCTTACATACCTCTTAGGGATCAAACCCATGGCGACAATCCGCAACAACTCTCAAGAATTTCGACGAATGCTTCGATCCTTTTTCTTTTCTCCTCTTTTCTCTTCCTTTCTATCAACTAAAACCCTAGGCATAAACTAGGATTATAAAACTGAACCTAATCAAATTATACCACTAAAATATTACTAAAAACGAACTAAATCTGATTGGGTAAGGAAAAGACCAAAATACCCCTCTAAAACCCGGTTTTGACTTTCCTTAACTGGACAACCTAACTTCAAAAGGCTATATCTCACTCATCTGACCTCAAAACTTAGCAAACTCGGTGGCGTTGGAAATATAATTCAAAGGTATTTCCTATGGTATCTGGTAGAACACCTAACTCATCCTGAACTAGGAGTTATGATCGTTTGAAGTTGACCCAAAACTCATACTTAAGCATAACTTGCAAAATTTTAGATTTTGCTATTTCCAATTTAGTTCTTTTTCGAACTCAAGGTGCTACATCTAGTGACCTTAACACTTAAGAAATTTTAATTCCTTGGCAAAATCTCATTCACTACGATGAACGGTTCGAGTCTTAGTTCGAAAAAATTTATGGGGTGTTACAGGTCACCTGGCTGATCCCTTCCGTGTTTCATCCGGATGTGTTCCTTTGAGTCATGGCTACATTTCCCTTCTCCGTATTAGCTCATGTAGGCTCCATATACCTTTGAGAATTCCTGCATGTTCTAATCACATGTCTTATGGACATTCAAAACTAAAGTGAGTTGAAGAGAAAAGTTCAAGAGATTTTATTAAGTTGATTGTGAGTCCTTGAGTTCCTGATTCTTTTTGAAATTCTATTCCTAATGATTGAAGTGTTATATGTTATGCATTAAGATCCTTGAGTTGGTTTGTTCATGTCTATATTTTCAGCATAAACCCTATGAATTGAGTATTCTTGAGATGAGTAGTATCGTTGAGTTCTGAGTATTGAGTTTTTAAGCTGTTATTGATATCCTCGAGTTGATTCATTTATGTCTATATTTTAGCTTGAACACTATTTGAGTTATGACTTTTGAGAATCTTTTAAAGTCAGTATTTGTGTTTAAACGGAGTTTTGAAGAAGTAAAGAGGAGTTTGACAAAGAGTATATGGAACTAAGTATTTCCCATGAAGAAAGAGAGTATTATTTTGAGAAAAGAGAAACTTTGATTTCTAAACGAGTCTATGAGTTCAGAGATATTACAGAGCAGTTACCTCTTTTAAGAGGATAGTTTGAGCAATTATCTCAAACTAGAGCAAGAGTATGTTTTATATATTTGAGCATGGATTTATATATTATTGGGAGTAGTATTGAGCAGTGATATGGGGATGAGTTCAAACAACTCAAAATCCTTATAAACCATCTATGCCAACATGGGTAAATGATCATACTTTTTAGATGAATCTTTAGTGCCTTCGAGCAGAGCTTAGTAGATCCACTTAGTTGAGGTGTTCTATACCTCGGCAAGGTATAAGACAGTTCTAGCAGCATGGGCGAAACATTGTATCATCATGTAGCTCTAGTGATGGTTGTCGATTATAGAATCTCCCAAATTGAGTTAAAAGTATTTTATTATATCACTTAATAAGTTGAGTTCAGAGATGAGTAAGTAATTTTTGTAAAGTTTTAATGATTTATTTCTTTAATTCTTTACATTCAGAGCTGTATCATCATGTAGCTCATAGTGATATGTTTGTTTTGATTTATTCTAAAGGCTGAGCAGCGCCAAAGAGATAACCATCATTTTTTTTTTCAAATTACACAATAGACCAACATATTAAGATAATGTTGCTCCATGTAATTCAAGCGTCTATGCAAATTACATTCATTATTTTTGAATCATCAAACTAAATCTGCTACGTTTTGAGTCTCAACAAAATAGATTTAAACTAAATATGAACCACTATAAAAACTGGAAGACGTGTGCCTCCATTTTACTACCAGAATACCCCTCCTTCCTCACGAGACCTCCAACATTTATGTGCTTCAATTTCAGTAAAATCGAGACATCGTCAGTCCCTCATTTTCTTTGGGTCAATTTTTGACTATATTTTTTGTAGTATATACATAAACTACTGATACATTATTTATATATTTGGATTTGTGAGGGAATGACTATTGGTTCTTCATCCCTTCTATATTTAGATTTTTTGTTCTTTTATCTTTTGGGTTGTTGGAACTTGTTTCTCTTTATTTTCTACTTAGCCACAATAATAGTTACAAGAGTAAGTTATGGTGTGGTCTAGCAATTGAAATTAATTATATCCAGGATTAACATTTAATAGAATAGTATTAGTAGCTAATTCAAAATTAACCCAATAACCAGGAGATTTAATAACCTAGATGTGACATCTTGCAATTTGAAATAACTATGAAGAAGCTTGAAATTGGAAATAGTCATTTTTTGGAAAGAATTCAAAATCTGGAAATTTGGCCAAGTATGGAAAAAAAAATGAGTTTTTGGTCAACTTTGAACAGTCATAACTCCTAGCTCAGGATGATTTAGGTGTATTTCTAGTTATGTTTGGAAAGCTCTTGGAATGATCTTTCCAACGCCGCCGATTTTTCTTGATTTCGAGTTCGTATAAGTGAGATATGCCCTTTGGAAGTTGGGCTGTTGGCATAGGGCAGTTTAGTCCGAATTTGTAAGGGTATTTTGGTCTTTTTCCTAACCATTTCTTTTGGTTATATTAAGGGTCTAGACTGATTTGAAATCATTTTTCCCTTCGAAAAGTGAGAGTGAGGGTTTGTGAGTGAAGAGAGAAAGAAGAGGAGAAAGAGAAGAAGAAGCAAGGTTCGACAAGATCGTCGTGGTTTTCGTCGGGGGTGATCCCTATTAAGGTATGTGAGATCATAGTGTTGGGTTGGTTCATTCCCCCACACGCCAAACTTGTTTTAATCTCGAGAAAAAGATTGCTTGTGGTTGTTGAATTCTTGTGGTTGTGTTGCTGAAGTTTTTTGTTGGTTTGGTACATGTTTCCGGGTGAAATTTCGAGTTGAATCTATTGTATATTAAGGGTTTTAATGATCCCAAGTTTTTGGGGGAAAGAACCTTTGAAGTTAAGAGGGTTTAGAGTTGGAAAAATGAAGGAGAAAAGTCGGGCAACTTGCATGAAACAAGTCCGCGACACTTGTTCCCCTTGTGAACAAAAATCTGCTCAGTGTCGCGGACAGGACGCGGACTCCACTGTTTCAAAAATCAAATTTTGCAAGCTTTTATTTAGGAGCATCTCCGCGTAGCGGACTTGTTCCAAGACGGTGTTTTCGTAAATTTTCTCAAGTTTAGCTAATCGAACTCATCCATAAACAAGAGATCATTACCCTTGAATCCATAATCCAATTCGAGGAAAGTTAGGATCAAAGTCAAGTGAAGTTAAAGTCAAGTCTTTAAAGTTTTTCAAGAGTCTTCATTGAACGTTTTAACGTCATTTTTAAGGCTCAGGTTTCAAGTTTCAAACAAAGTATAGAGTTGAGTTCATTTCTCAAAAGTTATTAGGGAACTAAGTATTCCCAAAGAAGTTTACAAATGTTTTTACATTTGAGTAAGCAAGGAATTATGTTTTCCAAGAGAGCCTTTGGGCTAAGCTTTGAGCATTTATCTCAAACTAAAGAAAGATGTGTTTAAAACACTTATGGGCTAAAGTATTTTTGGGAGTAGTATTGAGCACCGAATTGGGGACGCGAGTTCATATTAACTCAACTCTCCATAAGAACTATGTAGCCAACATGGGACTTATTGGGTCATTATTTTTAGATGATCATGTAAGTTAAGTTAGTGGATCCACTAAGTAAAGTAAGGTCCTATATCACGGCAAGGTATATGATGGTCCTTGGGCAACGTGAGGTAAAACGTTGTATCATCACTAGGGCTCATAGTGGTGGTTGTTGGTTAAAGAATCTCCCACTACAATTATATTACTTTTATATAAGTAAAGTTGAGTTTGTTATCGCTTTATCCTTAACGAACTAAGTTGTTTACACTATTTTACAAGTTTTATATATTGCATGTGTCTTATTGCTTTATATTGAGTTCAGTTATTCATGCATTGAACAGAGCCAAGGTAAGTGTTCCTTTGTACTCCTTTCAAGCTTAAGTTGTTGTTTAGCTTTCCAACTCGCATACTTGTACATTCAATGTATTGTTGCCAGTTGGCCTGCATCTTATGATGATGCAGACGCAGGTACCCATGATCAGCATCCAGCACACTGTTGATCCAGATGAGCACTCCAGAGTCAGTGGTGAGCCTCTTTGCATTCCGGAGGGCTCGATTATTTTGTGTTCTTAGTTTTGCTTTATTAGGATGTTGCGGGGTCTGTCTCAACATTCATCTCAGTGTTCTAGAGGCTTCATAGACAATCAGTCAGTTAGTATTGAGTCTCTCATCTATGTATATATATATAAATTCTATTTTGAGACGCGAGTTGCCTTTTTGGCCAGATTTTATCAGTTAGGTTGTTTTATGACCTTTCATTGTATGGAGTTATTTTGTTGAGTTAGGTTTTCCGCTTAGTTAAGTAAGCTAGACCAAGGGTTCGCTTGGGGCCAACAATGGTCTTCGAGTGCCGGTCCCGCCCAGGGTGTAGGCTCGGGGCGTGACACTAAAGTTTTATCAAATGGAAATTCTTTCAACAATCACAGTAAATTAAGGAATAAATTATTTGGTAACCAACTTTAATGCATATATGGATCTTATTCTTTGGGCATTTTCATATGATAAAGGATTGTGTAGACGTGCTTAGAATTCTTCATATTGTTTTCATGATCTGGCAACTAAATACAGATCATTTTGTTTCGCTCCACTTAATCCATGTGTTTCCGTCATATCCAAATCTTTTGGATTCATTCCATATGGTAGTTCCCATTCAAAATGGTAGAGTAACTAAGCCAGAGGAAGTTTAACATTAAATAAACCAAATAGAATTCCTGGACAAATCCTTCTTCCTGCACCAAATGGAATAAACTCAAAATGATTTCCCATAAAATCAATTGAAGAATTCTCATATCTCTCTAGTATAAAACTTTCAGGATCATGCCAACTTTCTGGATCTCTCGCAAGTGCCCATGTATTGACCAGTATCCTAGTTTTAAGAGGTATGGTGCATCCATCAATATCTGTTTGCTCCCTACATTCTCTAGGCGGTAGAAGAGGAACTGGTGTATGTAACCTTAATGTCTCCTTAATCACTAAGTTTAGGTATGTCAATTTTTCCAGATTTTCTTCATCATCATAATTTTTCTTTCCCCTAAAGATTTGTCTCACTTCCTTTTGAGCCTTCACCATAATATTTGGATTTTTCATCATTTCCGATAGTACCCAAATAGAAATTGCAGCTGAAGTTTCAGTTCCAGCAACAAAAATGTCCTACATCAACATTAAGTGAATAAAATAAAATTCGTACATAAGGTAAAATATAATTTGATGAAATTTGGGTTCTAAAATCTTGAGGAGAAATTTTTGAAGGAGTCTTGAGCTATGAACTTCTAACTTTGATAATGTAGTAAACCTTTGGGAGACACCAAATGCATATTGAACTTGTCCCGAAAAGTATATCAATTTTACACTTAAAACTAATTGAGCAACTTATTATATACCCTCTGTAACGCCTCAGAAGGCCCTTAGTAATACGCGCTCAGATTTGGAAAGTTAAGAAAAATAAAGGTTACAAAGTTTTCTAATTTTACGGATACCATCTACAAGTCATAGAAGGAACCACGAGCCGTAGATGAGTCCCATAGATGAGACTTCAGACTTCAAAAAAATTGGACTTGAACAAGACAAGGGGTTATACATATCGTGGATGTGTTTATGGGTCGCAGATAGGCTTCGTAGACAATGTCCTGAAACCTCAGAACTTCAAAACCCAAGACTTCCTTTTACGAGCCAACAATATAAGTCGTTGAGTGACTTTCTATGTAAACTACTTTAAGTTGAGTGACTTTCTAAATGAACTATTTTATGTCGAGTGACTTTGGGTTGTAAACAAAAGTTGAGTGACTTTCTAATTGACCTATTCAAAATTAAGTGATGACCATATGAGATATTAACTCCTGGTAATACCGATGTTAGAGTGACATTAGTTCCATAAAAAAGGGATAACATAGATCGCCCAATTAGTTTGAGTGAAATTGACTTTTCAGAACAAGTTCAAAATACATTTGATGTGTTTTCTCAATGTTTTTGTTTAATGATTATCTTTTGAATATTTATGTCCGGCTTGCAAAAATAACCCAATAAGCCTGTAAAAATCAATCTACTTCTTCATGAGATGGTAGCAAACTTACAAGAATCACAACTTTAATATGGTCATTTGTGATTGGACATTCAAGTTCAGCGTCCTCCATAACCCTAAGTAAAACATCAACCAAATCTTCACCTCCAAATTGATCACCAATTCCCTTGTTCCTAGTTGCTTTATTTTCAAGATGCTCCTTTAAGATATCTTCCATAATTTCATCGACTTTTTTATGGACATTCATCAATCTAGATTCCGCACCACTAAGTTTGTGAAGTAACTTCCAAGAAGGGAACAAATCAGCCACATCAAATCCTGACACTAATATGAATATATCCTTCAAGAATTTTATAAACTCATCTCGATCTTTGAACATTTTGCCAAAGGCTGAGCTACAAGTGACAAAGTTGGTACACCAAAAGATCTTTTCTGTCATGTTAATTGGAGAACCCCTCGTGGAACAAATTAATGAAACAAGACTTGAAATCTCATCTTTTCTAATCGCACCAAAGGACTTGACCATCTTTGCACTAAGAAGTTGTACATTACAAATTTTACGCATTTGTTTCCAGTAATTATCATGTGGACAAAATGCAATGTCTTTATTATTGTAAAATATGATGTTTGTGGACGTAGATTGTGGTCTATCAGAAAAAGCAAGATCATGAGTTGTTAGAAGTTCTTTTGCAATAGTTGGTGATGATATGGTCAATACAGGAATTTCCCCGAGTTGTAAGTACTAACACCCCCATACCTTTGTGCTAAATTTTTAAGGGCGTGATGCAAAAGTCCTCTTCCTATTAAATGATGCAAACTTCCAATAAAGGGAAGTCTCCATGGACCTGGAGGCAACTTTATTTGTTTTTTGCTTTTACTAATTAGATTAACAAGGAAGGAGAAGAAGAGAAGCAAAGAAACTATGGTAACAAGAGAAAAGTACATTTTTTTTATGAATGTTGCTTCAACTAATTTTAGCTGCTTTTATAATATTAACTCTTTAAAGTTATTACAATAATATGAAGACTTCCAGAGCCATCAACTTTTTATACATGAGTTTCAGCTCCAATAAATTTCACCCATGGTACATCCAACATTAAGTTTATCATACAAAAGTCACTTCTTTTTATTTAATTTATTTGGCATAGTTTGATTTTCATATTGGCAGGCCCTCCTATAAAATCATAGACACGTTTGTGGGTTTGTCAATTCACTTACAATTGTTACTTTTTTTGTTTCTCGCTCGATGCTCGGTGTTCGGTATCTATATTAGAGCCAGGTTATTTTGAATTATTTCAAATCCGAGTCGTGTAGGTCCCTATTGGGGGGAACTACTCCCTACCAAGGATTTTCATACCCAAAACTTGAATTTGAGACCTCTGATTAAGACAGGAGCAGCGAGCAGCCACATCCTGTACCATATCCTTTGGTGATCCAATTGTTATTTTGAATTACCCACATGTCTAATCAATCGTATGCATTTTCTATGTGTACTTCAAGGAGCATTTGTTATTGTAAGAGCTTCCTCAAATTACGGATACTAAAATGCTTGAACACATTTGTACACATTTGTAATGATCCGGTTGGTCATTTTTAGAAATTTTCATAAATTACCATGTTTTCCCTCCCGATATTGACCCCGAGTTATTACTGATTGAGTTTTGAAAGTTGGTTTCAAATTTTGAGTAAAAAGGTTGTGAATTTTGTAAGTTTTGAGTTTGAAAGGCTAAAGTTGTTAAAAATGAGTTTTTGGTGTCTGTTGGAGTTTCGAGTATCGGAATGAAATTCTATCTATCCCATCCATTTTGCAATGTGAAAATTGGTCTATGAGAGTTGCCGGTTTCAGATTCGAAGTCTTTTTGAGGATTTAAGGTCCTTAGTTGGAATTTTGTGAAATTTTAGCGTTTGGTCAACATTCGAGGTTCGGATGCTCAGATCAAAATTTTGAGAGATTCATTGGATTTGGCGGATCGTTTTAGGCCTAAGTGAGGTCTTGGTTGAATTTTCAGAGGTCCCGATCTTGATTTGGCCTTGTTAGGCGTTATGTTGGTTTCTTGTGAATTTCACGAGTTTTGGGTCAAGGAAATGTTATATTTGTGTTTTGACGATTTCATTGAGTCCAAAATGTTGAGTATAGTCAATTATCACATATGAGTTGTGTGTACGGGGTTCCGAACGAATCCCGAGGATCCTTTCGATGTTTTGAGTGTTTGCTAGTTTTCTGATGTTAGTGTGCTTCACTTTCGTGAAGGGTACCTCGCGATGGTGAGGATCACGAAAGCGAGATCCTAGTCATAAAAGCAAAGGTCTCCTTTTGGGCGGGGTTTGCTTAAGCGAACGATGCACAATCGCAATGGTCGCAAAAGCGAGACTTCTAGTTTTTCCGAGGTTTGCTTATGCGAACTTGTAATGGCCTAGCCTGCTAGTGATATTGTCCTCTTTGGGCCTAGGCCCGCACGAATTTAGAATGCATCACTAGTTTGTAAGGTCTACTTACTAATATACCCAACATCTCTCCCGTGTTTTGCCAATGTGAGACTTAATTCTAATCTTAAGCTAGGGCGTCACATACACCCCTTCATTGGACTCAGCGTCCTCGCTGAGGTTTGCCCCATCAAATGAGATTTGCCTAGACTCAACACTAAGGTTTGCCCCGCCTTACTGGGATTTGCCTAATCTCAGTTGAACTCTGGCCCACATTGACAAAGCTAACAGAAGAGTGACTTTGATACCATTTTTAACGGCCCAACCCGCTAGTGATATTGTCCGCTTTGGGCCTATGCCCACACGACTTTAAAACGTGTCACTAGTTGATAAGACCTGCTTACTTATATAGCCAACATCTCTCTTTGTTTTGCCGATGTGAGACTTCTAATCTTAAGCTGGGGCATCACAAAACCAAGGGTCGCTTTTGCAACATCTAAGACTCCTTTGTAAAATTCTTGGAGGCGATTTTGCAGAGATCTCTTATGCTAAATCTTTTGGTAAGCTTTTGTAACCCTAAAACTTCTTTTCCATTTGATTATTTATAGATTTTAACATCAAACCCTGAACTGACTGATTACAACAACTTGAGTTCTAAACTAAAATAATGATTGTGAACTGATTGATACCAAAAACTACTTTTAGCTAACTTAAGCCTTTCAAAACTCCAAAATTTCTAAAAACGACAACTTTTCGATCAAATTTCAAAACCAACAGCTTCACAAACTAATTAGAAAAGACTCGGGGCATGTAAAGGGGTAAAATAGTAATTTTATGAAATTTTCCAAAAATGACCTTTCAAATCATTACAAAAACTAGATAGCCAACTATTAACTAGAATTTATTCGTAAAATAAAATTACAATTCTAAATCATAATTCTAACAACTGCCTTAAAAAAGGGAAGATGAAAGACGTCCATGAAAATTCTATTACACATATATCCTTCAAGGTGTAATTATTTAGGAAATTTTAAACCATAAAACATCATGAACGTCCTTTTAAGTTAATTCTTAGTAGGAATTCTTTACACCTTCCTGAGAAAATCGAACGCCTGTAAGTTGGAACCATTTTAATTGTTTTGAAATGGGTTCCACATTTATTTAAGTATATTTCTTATTTTAAACAATTCTTTTATATTTATTAGAATTCTCGTATTTTTATATTTCGATACAAAAAAATCCTATTGAAATAGTGTTCGAGTGATAGTTGTAAACATTAGCCTGTGTCATAATATCTTAGCTTTTCTTGAAAAAATGGATTAGGATTCCATAATAGAATTTTCATAAAATCAAGGTGCTAACCCTTCTTTAATAGATTTGCTTAGGAATAAGTTGAAAACACATGTCATAATTAGCTATTCTCATCTAATTACTCGTATGGTTGTAGGAACATCATATTGAGATAAATTCTTTAACTCTTGAGAAAGATTAAGTGATACTTTAGGGATTGAGTGCATATTTAGAAACCAAATTATTTATAATTGCATTAAAACCGGAGAAAGATGCATTTTATTATTGAGACATAATCTTGCTTTAATCATATATTTTACATCTCAAAGTTATTACTGCAATCTTTAGTCTTTACACTATGTTATAGGAACTTTGTTGAAATTAATTGATGGATTGAATCCACAAGTGTTGTAGTGTACTATTGTAAATAAAATTGGAGTTTATGCTTTCCTAAGATATCTAATATAATGCAAATTATTCTTAATGAATCATATGGTTATAAGTTATAACCAAAGTGATTATGTTGGATTTGCTCCTTTATTTTTGGTTGTATTTTAATATTTTGATAATCATGTGGTGTCAAACTTTTGTATTTACTTCCTGTTATAGTTAGGTGCTCTTTGGGGGTATTTATATTGTATTATTTCTGCACTTGTGTTACTTAAAGGCAAGTTTTAGGACTTATCACTGTTTGTGTTCACATTATGCATGTCAATAATGAAAATAAATTAAAATAGAGATGAGGTACGTCTATCAGATTGGATGAGGTTCTCAAAGACGAAATCATATAAATGAAGATAATTAAATTTGAATTTAGAAGAATCAAAATTAAGAAGCAAAAATGATTCTTTGCCTACATGAATTAAATAAACTTGTCACTTTACAAGAAGAATTAAATTTATGTAATTAAGAAGAATTTCTAGAATACATACCATAAATAATGAAAAGTAAAATTAAGAGAATATATATTCATAAAATTCCTTTTTTTTTTTAAATATATATTTTCTAAATGTCACGCCTCGAGCGTACACCCTGGATGTAACTGGCACTCGAGAACCATTGCTGGTCCCAAGCAAACCCTTGGCCTGACTCAACTCTCAGCGGAAGACTTACTCAACATTAGATGAACTCAAAAGTAAAACTTTAACTTAAATGTCTCAAATACTTAAATCAGAATATTTAGAAATAAACATTCAATTGACCAAAAGAGGCAACTCAAGTCTTAAACATTTAACAATGGAAATGAAAAGACTCCTCAAAACACTATGAAGCCTCTAAATGACAGAGATGGAAGTTGGGACAAGACCCACGACATCCTAACAAGACTGAAAAGTAAATGGAATCCTCCAGAAGCAAAGAGGCTCACCAAAGTTAACTCGAACTGCAAGTGGTATCAACGAAGCGCCTGTTGATGACCCTGGTTACCTATATCTGCATCATGAAAGATGCAGGCCAAATGACGCTAGTAAATGGACTGTACGAGCATGTAAGGGGAACACTGAACATAACCTGCAAGCTTCAACTGATAAAAGGAAACCATACTCACCTCAACTCGACTCGACTCAAGGATACTCAAGAGACTCAAAGATACTCAAGAACTCAGAAGTACTCAACTTAGTTCAATATAAAAGCAACAATAAGATGCATTATGAAGAACAATAAATAGTAACTCAATGTATTTAAAAATACAATAAAACTTTTTTACTCTTATTTTGGAGATTCTCTAACCGACAACTATCACTATGAGCTATGTGATGATACAATATCTCGCCCATGCTGCCAAAACTGTCCTATATCTTGCCGGAGTATAAGACATCCTCAACTAAGTAAATCCACTAAGCAAGTAATAAGGAATCATCTAAAAAAGTATGACCCTTTCTACCCACATTGGCATGCATGGTTTATGAGGACTTTATGTTGTCTGAACTCGTCCCATATTGGTGCTCAATACTACTCCCAATAATATACTCATGCTCATATGTTTAAAAACATTTCCTCATCCTCAAACTTTGAGATTATTACTCAAAAGGCTGTCTTAAAAGAGATTATACTCAAAACTCCTCACGAACTAATTTGGAAATTGATATTTCCTCTCATTTTAAATGCAAAAACATTTACTCTTGGGAATACTTAGTTTCCATATATTCATTTAAAAAAAATGAAACTCAACTCTCCTCATCCCCATACTCAAGTACTCAAGTCTTAAAACAAGTTTTTAAAAGCTTGCAAAAGACTTCTCAAAATGACTCAAAGAACTCCCTCGAACTTTACTCTTAACTCTATCTTGAATTTGAAATGTGAATTCAACAATTATAATTTCGATATATAGGATCACTGAGTGATTATTGAAGACTTATGTAGTTGGAAATAAGAAACGAGCGAAAACCCAAATTAGAGAACACTGGCGCAACGCAGAAATGGAATTAATTTTTTGGTCGCGAAATTATTTTTGAGGTAGAGGACTCTGTATCCTCTCCGCGACGCGGAGAAGGGGTGATTATCTAGGGATTCAATTTCTAAGCGCCTCCGCGATGCTGACCTAGGCGCAATTATTTGCCCGATCTTTTCCTCTCCTCCCATACTCGATTCAACTCATACCCATTGCAAATCTAAGGTCAAAATTCATGAATTTTCATTACTCAAAACAACTTCAGTGAAATCCACACGGGGAACTGTCAATATTCTCTGTAGGTATAATAAGTGAAGAATCGCCCATACACTTCTTCAACATTGAAATGTGGAATACCGGATGGACTACTGTTAATTCTGGCGGTAGCTCCAACTCATAAGCTACATTGTCGACTCTCTTGGATGTCCTGTAAGGACCAATATACCGAGGACTGAGCTTTCCCTTCTTGCCAAACCTCATAAAAACCTTCATCGGTGAAACCTTCAAATAAACCCAATCGTCCACCTCAAACTCCAAGTCTCTTCTCTTGACATCTGTATAGGATTTCTGACGGTTTTGCGTTGTTTTCAACTTTTCTTGAATGATCTTCAGTTTCTCCATAGCTTGATGAACCAAGTCCGATCCTATCAGCCCAGCTTTACCAACCTCAAACCATCCAATATGAGACCTATATCTTCTCCCATAAAGAGCCTCATAAGGAGCCATCTAGATGCTAGAGTGATAACTATTATTGTAAGCAAACTCAATGAGAGGTAAGTGATCATCCCAATTACCCTTGAGATCGATCACACACACCCTCAACATATTCTCTAAATTCTGAATTGTGCACTCTGCTTGACTATCGGTCTGAGGATGGAAAATAGTACTCAAATTTACCTTCGAAACCAAACCTTTCTAGAAAGACTTCCAGAATTGTGCGGTGAATTACACACCTTTATCTGAAATAATGTACACCAAAACTCCAAGAAGTCTGACTATCTCTTGAATATACAACCTGGCATAATCTTCTACAGAAAAGGTAGTCTTTACCGGTAAGAAATGGGCTGATTTAGTCATCCGATCTACAGTCACCCAAATCGAATTATGCTGCCTGCGAGACCGCGGTAAAACAGTAATGAAATCCATATTGATCATCTCCCACTTCCATTCCAGAAGATCTATGTTTTGAGCCATGCCACCAGGCCTCTGGTGCTGTACCTTGACTTATTGAAAATTCGGGCAATTAGCAAAAAACTCTGCAATACACCTCTTCATTCTACTCCACCAATAGACTTTCCTCAAGTCACGATACATCTTTGTAGAACCTGGATGGATAGAGTATCTGGAGCTGTGAACTTCCTCCATGATCCTATCTTGGAGTTCATCCACTTTTAATACACAATCTACCTTGATACCTCAAAACTCCATCTCCTCCTTGTTCAAAAGGTATAACTTTATGCTTATGAACATTTGCCTTCAATTCAAACAAAATAGGATCTTTGTCTTGTTTCTCTTTCACTTCGGACACTAGTGATGATTCAACCCCATTCATTACCACCACTTCACCTTCTTTGGAATCCATTAACCGGACTCCTAATCGTGCAAGTCTGTGCACATCTTTGGCTAATTCTTTCTTGCCTTCCTCAACATGGGAAGTACTTCCCATAGACAACCTACTCAAGGCATCAACAAGAACATTAGCATTGCCTGGGTGATAAAGAATACTCATGTCATAATCCTTGAGTAACTCCAACCACCTCCTCTATTTGAGAGTAAGCTCTTTCTAACTGAATACATATTGAAGACTCTTGTGATTAGTGAACACATCAACATGAACACCATAGAGATAGTGACGTTATATTTTCAAAGCAAAAACTACAACAACCAACTCTAGATCATGGGTTGGGTAATTCTTCTCGTGAACCTTAAGTTGTCTGAAGGAATAAGCTATAACTTTGCCAATCTGCATCAATACACAACCCATTCTAACTCTGGACGCATCACAATACACAACAAAGCCTTGTGTGCCCTCCGATAAGGTCAACACTGGCAGTAGTCAACCACATTTTCAATTCATGAAAACTTTTCTCACAAGCTTCATACCATTGAAACTTTACTGTCTTCTGAGTCAACTTTGTCAATAGGGATGAAATAGATGAGAACCCCTCGAAAAACCTTCTATAATAATCGACCAATCCCAAGAAACTTCTAATATCAGTTAGAGATGTGGGTCTAGAATAGTTCTGCATTGCCTCAATCTTTTGAGTGTCAATTCACATCCAATTACCAAAAATAATATGGCCTAACAATGCCACATACTCAAGTCAAAACTCACACTTGGAAAATTTGACATGCAACTCTCTATCTCTGAGAGTTTGAAGAACTACTTTGAGATGACTATCATGATCCTCCTCATTCTTCGAATAAATTAGAATGTCATAAATGAATACGATAACAAACATATAAAGATAAGGCTTAAACACTATATATGTTCATAAGGTCAATGAACGCTACAGTAGCATTAGTCAAACCGAAAGACATGTCTATAAACTCATAGTAACCATAGCGTGTCCTGAAAGCTGTCTTGGGAATATTACTCTCTCTTACTCTCAACTGATGATAGCCCGATCTGAGGTCTATCTTAGAAAACCAAGCGGCACCTTGAAGTTGATAGAATAGATCATCAATTCTCGGAAGGGGATACTTATTCTTTATGGTAACCTTGTTCAATTGGCAGTAGTCAATACACATCCTAACTTTCTTTCTCTCTTCCAAATAAGACCGGAGCGCCCCAAAGTGAGATACTTAGTCCAGTGAAACCTTTATCAAGAAGGTTTTTCAACTGCTCTTTCAACTCTTTCAACTCAGTGGGAGCCATTCTATATGGTGGAATAGAAAGAGGTCGAGTATCAGTAAGAAATATCTTGTAACACCCCAGAAACTAGTAGGCTAAACTAGAGCTTGACGTGAGGATTAGAGTCATGAATTTAACCTCCCGTGCATAGAATGAAGGGTTTTGGGGTAGAAAGTTAATGTATGACTCTCCAAGGACCAACCAAGGGTACTTGAGGAGGACCTTAGGACTGTCCTGGAAAGCTGTCAAAAACAATCCACCCACGAAAGGGACCCACGCCCCGTGGGTGAGGGATTGTGGGTTAGGGTCCCAAAATATGGGTTGCAGACCACCACCCACGGATGACCAGCACGCCCCTTGGGTCCACCCATGGGTGGTCTCGTGGGTGAGGCAATCACCATGTTTGAAATGGTTAAGTGGGGCTTTGTGGTACTTTCCAGAATTAATTAGGGTTAAGTGGTGTCATTTTAACCTTACTTAGACCACCTATATAAATAATTTAGACCCTTAATTTAGTCATTCCAAATCATTATTTCTAAACCCACAAAAAAGAAGCCAATTCTCCCCAAGAAATTCTCTCTCTAGAAAGTGAAGAAGAAGAAGAGAATCAAGCTAGGTCAAATTCCTCCAATATTCCAAGCTTTTTGAGGGCTTTGTATCCAAGGTACGATGTTTTATTCAACCATGGATTCTTCCATCCAAGGAGTCCCCTAGTTATTCCACAATTGTGAAGATGAAATCCCCAATTCAAGTTAGGGTTCCTTCCAATATTGTGGGTTAAGTTGAATATGAATCCAATTGAGTGGATATTGGTTGTTTATGATTGAATTAGTAGTGAATCATGTTATTATGATGAAATTACATGTTTACATGCCTAACCCTAGTCTAATTGATGAAATTGAAGTAATGTGGATTTATACCTTCAAAAGGGAAAAATGTGGATGTATAGATGATCTTCTAGGGTTGATGACATGGGTAGTAATTGCTTGAGAGTAAATTCATGTAGACATGAATTGAATTAGATTAAAGTATATATATGATGGATCATGACTAGTAATGTTTGATATTGAACCTTCATGATGATATATGATTAAAATCACTTAAGAAATAAGTATGTGATTAGAATGCCTTGTAATATAGGTTCATATGATGATTTTAAGAAGTAAATCTATTGAGAGTAAGACTTATAGTTATGAATGTTAACTTCTAGGGTTTTGAAGGTAAAGCTAATATGATGAATTATGTATGTTAAGGCCCTAAGAGGGAAGTTGACATGATGATGGTAGACTATTAGATAGAATTGTCATGGAAGGACTTTACCAACCTAAGCTACCTCATGAATGTTTGAATGCATGAAGTGATAGAATTACATGAGTTATGATTATATCCATGTCTAATGTAGTCATTCGAGATGTGTTGATTTGATATGAGTTGTAGTAATTGAACTACTTGAATTATGATTATATCCATGTCTAATGTAGTCATTCTAGATATGTTGATTTGATATGAGCTTTGACCCTTGAAAGGGAAATATATGATATTATGCATGTTTTATGAAGTTTAGTACATGCTTTAAGAACACTTTGAGAGTAAAGTGGATATGCTCATGATCTAGTTGTTGTGTTGTTGAAAGGTTATTCTCATATACACACTAATGCATGAATATGATATGATGTGAAAGGTTTGTCACAATGTAGTGATTCTAAGGTTGAAAGGTTTGTCACCTATTGAATCTATATGAAGACATGGGCGGTGAAAGGTAATTCTCACACATGATCTAATGAGCTATAGCATGAGTTATGTTGGATTGAGTGTCAAGAAATTCTTCCATAAATATAAACTTAAGTCAAGAATTAATATGAACTCAATGGGAATTAATGCCTAGCACCGAGTGGATATTGAATATGAGATGGAATCTTTTACGCTAGTTAAGTTCGGCTTCTCAATGAAAGCTTCTGCCTTAGTTGAGTCCGGCTTTCCAAATGGGTTCATTCTACCTTAGTTGAGTACGGGTTCCCAAAGTATGTATCTCTTGAGATGGAAACCTTCTACCTTAGTTGAGTCTGGGTTTCTAGTAGCAATCTCTTTATCCCATAAACTACGTTCCCACATAGGTTACTTAGCTATTGGATCCACCTAATCTAAGAGTATGATTCTACCTTCGGCAAGTAGAACAACCCCTTTTCGGTGTGGAGTAGACACCAGATTCCATGTTAAGCTTAGATGGTCTATGTCGGTTAAGGATTATTCCCACAACAAGGATATGAATTATGAACTATGGTTACTCAAGAAGCTTTACTTAGCATGGGTGGGATTATGAGGTTTTATTCATGCATTGCACAAGTATGCTTTGAGGGTATCTATGGTATGTTCCTCATATGCTATGATTATCTATGTAATGAATATGTTTATGACTTGTGCTTATGATGTATGCTTAGTTCAGATTGTAGCTTGAAAGGCCTTTCTAATGCATGTGTGACCAAATGTGAGTATTCCGTTGTCTATGATAAGTAAGCTAGGGATGAGCTCAAAATATGATAAAGATGAATGAGGACCTAAAGTGACTTACTTAGCATAGGTGGAATTATGGGGTCTTATTCAAGTATTGCATAAGCTTGCCTTGAGGTGACTTCTGAAGTGTTTCTTTTACGTTAACTTATTCTAAATGCATCAATTATGTCTGTGACTGATGTTATCTATTATGCTCACAAGTTATGATTATTGTCTATTATGCTATAGCCTATGGCTTATGATGATGTCTCTTATGCTTATGACTTATGTTATTGTATCTTATGATTATGGTATATGTCTTATGTGAATAATACCTCTTATATTATCATGTTGATGATTTATGCCAGCCATCATATTTAGACATTATTGTACTAACACATACTTTTGCCTATATTCTTATCAAATGTAGGGTTCGACGATATTGACTTCCATCCTCGTGGCTAGGTTTGTAGTAGATCAAGAAGAGAAGTTTTGGTGAGTCCTCATAGCATCGAGGACTTGATCACTCTTTTTCTTTTTATGTCTTTCTTTTATGTCTAGAACTGTTGTATGGGCTTTGTCCCAAAGATATTCATGTTCTAGATTGTTTGAGACAAATGTAATGAGAATTCTGCTTTGCTTTTATAAAAGACTTGGATTGTATGGAAAATATTTTAAAGTTTTGCACTTTTCTATTATCTTATATTGTGATATGCTACGTGGCTTACATGGAGTCCTTCGGGGTTCTATGTGCCATGTTACATCTAGGGTGTACCCCTAGGTCGTGACAAACTTGGTAATCAGAGAACAAGGTTTAGAATGGTTCTAGGATGTCTCAAACCACGTCTAGTAGAGTTTTGTTCATAAATGTGAATCACGCCACATTTATGAATAGGAGGCTATTGGATGTTTAGAAAACTCCACTTCTTCATTCTCTAAGTCGTGTCATAGAGTTTAACTCTTTTTAGGTCTTTCTCCTAATCCTTGCCCGATGGTTTTCAGGATATGACTACTACAAGGGCTAACTTTAGAAAGGATGAGTGATGAGTCCGAGATTTGGACTCTTTTAGGGCATTATTTATATAGATTTAGTGTCCTCAAATGTTTATTTTATGCCAATAACTTATGTAAAATCCTTGATTTCCAGGTATATGGATTGAGGAACAAAGCAAGGACACTAATTTGAAAAAAGGAACAAAGCGAGCTGAAAGAATGAAGAAAAGAAATCCTGGTGATCGCCAAGTCCACTTGGCGAGTTGCCGAATGGCTACTTGACCGCCTATAGTTCCAGTGTGCCAAGCCTTAAAGGAAAGAACCAAGTTGGCAAGAGAAAGGAGCAGTCGACAGATCACCGAGTGGTTCTGCGATGTAGTGTTGGATCACCCAAAGTTATAGACCTTGAGGATGCTGACTGCGCCAAGGTAGAAGGGCGATCGAAATGACCAAAGGGTGGCTCGTGGAGTGGTTCGATGAGCACGACTTACTTCGTCGAGTGACTCTTCGCAGCACATTTTTGGCGACTATAAATACATTTTTGATCATTTAGTTTAGTATCTGAGCTCATATATTTTTAGTCTATTATTTAGTTTTGAACTGGGGGTGACAATTTTCTCTAGTTTTTCCTAAGTTTTGAAGAATTGAAGTTTTTTCACTTTTGAGAAATTAGAAGTGGGTCTTTGAGATTCTTCGAATTGGAGCATTGTAAGGACGAATCTACACTTACCCAGTTGATGAATAATCAATTTGGTAACTATTTTTACCTTTTTATGATGTCTAGCTAAAACCCCAATTCTTGGGGTGTGATTGTGTGATTATGTGATTATGGGATGATTTAGTTTATGGATATTAATTGCTAATTGTTAGTTTAAATGCTATTTAGAAGTGATTTCAATCATTAATCGTGGTTTAATTTAAGAATTGTAGTTGCAAATGCAGTCCTACTCTTGTATTTTTGTCTTGCTCGAGAGAGATGTTTTAAAACTAAACTTATTGATTGATGGTCTGTGGGTATTGGGTTGACCTGGGTTCATCTCGAGAGAGTGAACCCTAAACCCAATCCCACACATTCAGCTCGAGAGAGTGAATGGACTAAGGTATGGGTTGTTCTTATTTTGCATGCTTGTTGATGTTCGAGAGAAATCAACTTGATTCGGGGT
>JAJOOR010015664.1:0-35152 GCA_036250505.1 Solanum acaule | reverse complement strand
CCCCCCCCCCCCCCCCCGCGGATACTTGTAGTTCATCATCAATATGTATTTGCTTTGTAGACGAATCTTCTTTTTCTTGTACAATGGGGCATTTTCTAGGTGCATGACTTGATCCCCCCTCCATAACATTTTCAACTATGTCCATCAACTTGAAAATTCAACTATCTTGATCTTGCACATACTTTGTTAGACCTTCAATTTCATTTGTCAAACTTTCATATTGTTGTTCAACAGTTAAGGTGTTAGTCACCATTTTTTGGATGGCCATTATGGATGACGGAGCAAAGAACGAAGTTTCCCTCAAATTGAAATTTGATTGGAACAAGTTACGTGGAGTGACATGGCAGATTTAATGACCAACAAATCATCTTCATCTTGAATAGTGGGATCTTTGGTACTAAATAGACTTATTCGAGCCAACGTCTTTTCAACAACCTTACTTATATTCTCTCCTTTTACCAATTCATATCGGAAAAGAATTTTACCCCCTTTGAAGATGGAAGATCCAAAATAGGACTAATACGGATGTCACTTGAAGTGCTTGTTGTCCTAGCAAGTTTGTTTGTGCCTAGTGATAGGTCCCAAACTATCAATAGTAGCATCCAATATGTTCTCCACCTCAGTGAAAAAGTTGGAATCGACAGTCTTAGCAACAATAGACTTGGAGTCAAACTTCTTAGATACCATTTTAGTGTTCTTGAAATTTAATGATAAATGTAAAGAGATGAGAGTTTGAGATTGTCCCATCGGGGGTGTCAAAATTTGTACACAACAAACTTTTGAGCCGAAAATAAATAAATAATCAAGACATGAAAATTAGAGTAACAAAGTGTAGTATTTGATTTCAAATGTAGTGTGTGTTACCATCTCTATGATAATCCTCCGATTCTTCAAATAATATGAAATATGTTGGACTTAAATTTGATTTAGAGTTAAGGGCTTGAGTATCTTGATCTTGAATCTTTGTCTTCGAACTTGGATTTCAATTATTCGTCACGAACACTTGTATGGTTATGACGAATAATGAATATGAACGAGTAAATTGATCTTGAACGCCTTGATATGTGACTTTGAACTTGATTGCTTGAATTTATAACTTGTAGAGAATATGCAGATTTTGATCCATGAACTCTCTTCTTGCTTCTTGTTCTTGGAAACTCCCATGTCTGAGAATAATGAGAACCCCTATTTATAGTAGTAGAGAATGGTGTACCTGTGTGATTTGATTGGTCGGTTTGAACCGGCTAATCACATTCTTCTGATGAAAACCTTTGATTTGATTGGTCTGAACATGTCAAATATACATGTGGAATTGTTCTAGTGAATCATTTAAGTTGACTTGGATTGCCAAATAACTTTTATGTGTGGCATGATTCTAGTGACTTGTTTAATTTGGCTTGGATTGCCATATAACTTTGGCATGTGTCATGATTTTAATGGCTCATTTAATTTGACTTGGATTGTCACATAACTTTGGCACTTGACATGATTTAACTGACTTATTTAATTTGACTTTAATTGCCACATAACTTTAACAAGTGAAATTATTCTAGTGGATCATTTAATTTGAATTAGATTGCCACATATCATTGACATGTGACATGATTCTAGTGGCTTGCTTGGATTGCCACATAACTTTAGCACGTGCCATGATTCTAGTGGCTCATTTAATTTGACTTGGATTGCGACATAACTTTGGCACTTGACATGATTTTCGTGGCTTATTTAATTTGACTTGGATTGTCACATAACATTGACAAGTGGCATTATTCTAGTGGCTCATTTAATATGACTTGGATTGCGACATAACGTTGGCAAGTGGCATCGTTCTAGTGGCTCATTTTAACTTGGATTGCCACATAGCTTGACATTTGTCATGATTCTAGTTGCTCATTTAATTTGACTTGGATTGCCACATATCTAAACAATTTAGATTCAGACCTCTAATAAGTACAAATAAATAAGGCCTTAGTATAGTGAGTTGGAATATTGATTTACACTAAAATAGTGTAGGTAAAATTTGGTGTTATTAAAGGAAGAATGTTTTTAAAGGACTTGGACAAAAAGAATCAATACCACGACATTTGTACATGTGGTGTAATTGTGGTTATAAGATTGTATAACTTACAAAAATTCCATAGTGTAGGACCTAAATTACATCCTATCCCTATTCCTTTCTATTTTACAAAAATCCCTTAAAATAATAGTAATCCGGATACATAACTGGCTGTCCGGATACATTAATTGTGAAACATTATATATGTGTCTGTTGCGCTTAATATGGAATATTAATGTGAACTTGATTTTAATTCCCCTGATTCACACAAAACTGATTGATATCAATTCATTCTAATCTGTAGATTCACAAAATTCAAAATTCAATTTTTCATCTTCTCCATCAATCTGAAATAGGAAAAAACTCCAAATTACTCAACCAAAGTGGTTGATACAACATGAATATATTGATTTTGTTGAGGAACTTGGGTAAACGAGGTGAATTATGAAGGTTATAAAAGTGATGAAAATGTTGTTGGATAAACGATTTCATTTGTGAATCTCAAATCCGTCATTGAAGCTGAGTTGGAGATCGATGAGATTAGAAAAAACTTGGAAGAAGAGTAGTCAGAGATATTATCAATTATGGCTCATTGATCTCTTTGATCGTATTTGTATGTATGGGAGGTACTTCTCCATCGTACTACACAGAAATTGATAAAGAGAGTAGGACAAAGAGAATTTTTTGTTGGTTGACTTTAACCTGGAAAACTTCCATGACTATCGATGTGATGAAATGCATGATCCAAAGATCCTTACTTGACATGGTTAACTTCTAGATAGCCCTTATGACTAAACTTATATATATGTCCAAAACAAATACTAGTTGACACTAAATTCCAAGAGATAATAGAAACAACTTTTATGGATTTCATAGTTTGCACATGTAAACATTGCAACAAAGAGCTTGAACTTATTTCGAAGAGAAGGAAGGAGCTTACCAAGGTTTTAGGTCACCAACTGGACTAGTAGTTCAATTTAAGATCTTCTCTCCAGATGTCAAGTAGACGCCTCCTATCGTGTGAAAGTTTACAAGCAATTTCATTCAAAATTTGATGGAAAGCATCACCTGATTGAGCAGGTTGCGGAAACAACATTGTCTGCTTCATTGAAGGGTTGGGAAGCAATCTCTTCCAATTGTTGTATTGAATGTTATTATTGTACAAATGTATACATACATAATTAGTTCACTAATTAGTTACTTGATACATTAAAGTAGTAAAGGTTACTCATAAGATGTTTGGTTTTAGATCGATACATTAATGTGTGGTAGTCATTACGTAGCAGATACATGTAGTGTTAATTTGTATGCATGTATCATGACCAAAGTTTTTTTGATTTGTTTCTTCGAGATTGATAAATTACTCATGATACATTATTATTCCAAAAATATTTAGTAAATTTCTAATTACTTGATAATGCTCAACTACACTTCATCCGATTCTAAATATAGGCGGTCGCAATCAAGTATGAACCAAACGAAGAGTTGGGGTCGATCACAAAGGGAGTGATATGGTAAAGAATTCAATTACAAAGTGAAAGGAGTGTTCTAATCGATTGTAGAAGTATACATTTTCAAAACACTTAAAGTAAATGACAGGGGTTAGATAATTAGTTTCAATTGAGGGATTAGAGTGATCAACTAACAACTACGAAAATACGAGGTAATCAAGTAGAGAGGGATCCTTGGGGATGTGATCAATTGAAACCAATTTCGCTATATGGGTGATTAACATTTACTAAAAGTCGTTGAATCTTAGTGGGTAGGCTAGGCTTTAGGTGTAATAGCCATTTCTCAATCAACTATCACAAATCAAGTGAGTTCTCTTGAACCTCGACAAGCATAACCAAGATAAACAACCCAATACCTCAATTAATCTACTTTTTCAAGCTAGATTGGTAGGATTGAGTTTAGACCCTTTTTCTCAAGCTAAGTCCACAATAACCCAATCATCAATTAATAGTTTTAACTCTAAAATCTCTTTCTCAAGCAAGCTTAGAATAACATGCTAGAATTGCATTTGCAACTACAATTCATCAATTAAAACTCAACTACTAATTGAGCCCACTTCAAATCAACAATTCAATCAGTAAATACTAACGCCCATAAGCTAATTAAAGCATTCAATCACATAATCACACTCCCAAGTATGGGGGTTTTAGCTACACATAGAAAAAGGCAAGAAATGGTTACCAACTAAGTTTTCCATTAGCTTGGGTAACGATCTACAAGTCCTTCATGTGCTTGAATTAACTTCCAAAACTATAAAGCCTTAATAATCTACTCAAAAACATAAAGAACAGTGTTAGGGATAAAAAACCCAATGTACGAACTCTCAAAAACTCAAAACTATCACCTAAAACTTCAGAACTCCTAAACTCTCCTTTTAAAATCGCATTTATACTCGTCCAAATTTTCAGAACCAGTTGGCGAAATAAGTCGGGCATCGCCAACCAGATCGGCGATGCACCGAATTCTCTTTTCCGTCGCCTTCTAGACTTGGCTTTGTCACTCATCCATTTTGTGACTTTAGGGGATCATAACTTTCTTTGCCGATCGAGTCGGTGGTTTGCCGATTTACCCATTTAGTCGACGAGTTGTATTTGTCCAAGCGATGGCTTGCTGGAACTTTTGGCGAGCTAAAGAACCACTCGGCGAATCACCGAGTGTCTTTGGCGATCATCAATCTTTCTTTTCTTTAGCTTTTTCGCTCCTTTTTGCCCGGTAATGTCCTTTCCTTGCTCTTTTACCTTCATTGCTGCAAATTAGCATTTAAACATCAGTTTAGAGCATAAAAGAGGAATTGAGGACATTAAAAATCTAGATATTAAGCCCTAAATGAGTCTAAATCCCCGACTCAGCAACACCCCCAACTTAAACTTTTGCTTGTCCTCAAGTAAAACACAAGATCAATTAGTTCAATAGGGATATCTACAAATAGTGCTATTCAAGACTCAACATGAATGCACACAAGAGGTTCAATCTACCCATGCAATGTTCAATTGTGCATTATAAGTTTCAAACTATGACTAGCCATCAACAAATAGAACTCAAGCTCACAATGCTTGCTTCAAATGCAAATTTAAGCTCAACAAAAGCATTCAAATGCCCACACAACAAAAATGATTTCATGCTCACAAAAAGCTCATCAAAATTTCAAAATTAAGGAATAAAAAACAACTCTCACACTCTCAAAGACAAACACATGCAGGATTCTACCCGTCATATTTCCCGTATTTTCCAATCAACATGACATTAAGCTCAATCAAGATCACAAAGGTCTTTGAAGGCTTGTAATGGGGCTGAGGGTAAAGGTATGATCATTTCGGCTTAGCGACTTTTATCTTCATGAAGCATGGCCTGCATTTCACCTTTCCTCCTTCTATTTCACTTTTTTTTATTTTCACAAACCACCCTATGTTCTTTTAAGCATGATTCTTTGGATACCCCATTTCTTTTGTCCATTGCACAAACTTTATTGCAACAATCCTTTTTTTTTCTTCTTTTATTTTTTTTCTCTCTTTTTTTATATGGAGGGTTTCCATCATTTTCAACACAATTCATCAAGGGCAAATTTTCACAAATTTCTTGACTTTTCTCCTTTTTCATCACACCCCAACTTAGGCTTTTGGCCTAAGTTGGCTAATCAAATGGACCAATGCTTCATGAAGGTTATAGGTGATGGGACAAAGAGGTCAAAGGTGTTTATGTTTCATTCAAAGAAAATGATAGGCTCAAATGGTGCCAAGATAGGTTCACACTCTCACAAGGTGGTCACAAAAAGGTATACTAGCAATTTGGTTCACTCTCCAGAAATTGTATTGCCTAAGATCATCTCTATCATTTGCTTACGTTAATCAATTTGACTAACAGGGCAAGTTCTAGGTATTACCAAGCACATATTTCAAGCCAATCTCATCATACATGGCATTCAACACAATCATCAAACAAGATTCTACAATTTTAGCTCGCGTTCAATGATCATCACATGATTCATTTCAACAGCCGGTCATTCACAATGTGATGCTAAGAGTTCACACATGACTTATGCAGCTCAAATATACCTCATTGGAGTTGCAAAAACATATCGTTCAATCAAGAGCACTATTCAATTCATCGGTATTGATCACAACTGATACTCAAATATGCAAGAGAACAACCACATTCACAAACATCAAGAGGTGGAATTTCAAATTTTGGATAAAAAACCAACATTCAAATTAAAAACCAATCATATAAAAAACCCACCAACATTCACATTAAAAACTAAAATCACACAATATAAACATATCAAGCCATCATAAATCAAAATATTTCGAAAACAATCCAAAAGAGGCAGGTATGAAGATACCTCACCCTGCCAAATAAAACTAACAATTATCCTCAATGTGACGGAAGAATTATCAACAAGGGAGCAGAAGAATAATCAGAAGATATTGGAACCCTACAAATAAAATGTTTACAATGAAAAAAGGTGTTGGCATAAGTGAGATGGCTAGTACTCCTAGTAAAATTCACAATGGGAATGCATTTGCAGCGTTAGTAACCAATGATGAGAATTACCAGATCGAATCAAATGAGGGAGATAAGCAGGAGATGCATGAACGACAATTGGAGGAAGAAAATCTTGTCCGGAGACATGAAAAGAAGTTGAGCAACAACAAACAAATGAATCCACTAAGGATTGGATCAAGAGGGCTTTTCTTAAACAACAACTAAGAAATGATGCGCAACATACAAGTAATATTATAGCAGCACAGGCACAACATGGGGTTAGTAACAAAGATGGGGACAATGGTACTAATGGGAATAAAAACTGTGAGAATATAAATGCAGTGAACATAATTGATGATGAGGTTGTTATCCACAAGCAAGGAGATACATTTGCAACACAAAAAAAAATCAAACCAATGAAAGTGGAGAAAGAATAGGAGAGGTGCATACAGATGTTGAGAACACAAGGAGGAAAACACAAGGAAAGGAAATGGTGGCGTATCAACAGCCTGAAGATTGGGGAGATGGTGCATACATTATACCCCTCCAAATAGTGGCCCCAGTTGAGGAGAGTTTCCCTCCTACAAATATTCTTCAACTAGGTGTGGGTGAAGTCAATGAAATGGAAAGTAAACTGCAAGCAACAAGTGGTCTAGATGGGGGCAAGCTATCACTGTGGGAAATGGAAGATCTACACCTAATGAGGCTTTACATGCTATTGTTACCCATCAAATCTTACTTGAGAAGGGGAAAACAACTAATCAGGAGACAATATACAGGGAAGATAGTAATGAGGTAAGTATTGAAGACTGTGAAGAAGCAAAAAGTGAGCTATTGGAGCACAATATTAGTAAGGAAACTGGCTTATCTCCTCTAATGATCACCAGAGGGAACAAAATAAAAGGGAAAAAGAATATTGAGACAAATCCAACAAGGATACAGGCCAAAAGGGGGAAAAAGTGTTTCTCAATGATTCAAAAAGTTTTATTTTGGAATATAAGGTCTGTGAGAACTCAAAATGCATTTCATAGAGTTCATATGTTACATAGACACCACAAATTCTTCCTAATTGCTTTGATGGAACCTTTCAAGACAATAGGCAGGTGCAAAAATACAAAAGAAGGCTAGGCATGCAATATGTTAACTACAACTCCAATGGTCAGATTTGGGTATTTATTCAAGAAGGGATTCATGTGGGAGTAGTATCAGACTTAGAACAACAGTTAACACTACATTTATCATTTCATAATGGTAATCAGTTCTTGGTCATAGTGGTCTATGCTAAATGTACAACAATTGAGAGACTGAGGTTGTGGGATACTATTTATGCAATACAAAATAATCACTCATTGCCTTGGATGGTTGGAGGAGACTTCAATGCTATTATGGGGGAATAAGAAAAAATTGGTGGCCTTCCTGTATACCTACAAGAATATGAAGACTTTGATTTATGTATCAACTCCTGTGAATTAAATGATCTACAGTTCTCTGGTAGCCCTTTCACATGGTGGAATGGCAGGGCAAATGAGGATTGTATTTTCAAAAGACTTGCTAGGGTGGTTGTTAATCAGGATATGCTAGGTAATATGGAAGCTATGCATTTGTCTAGAGCTGGATCAGATCATGCCCCTCTCCTACTGACTTTTGGAGGTCCTGTTCCTAATTTCATCAGACCATCTAGGTTTTTAAAATTTTGGATTGAAGGTGATGATTTTATGGAGGTGGTTAGACAAAGCTGGGAGTCTGATGTCTCTGATAATGTGTTTGTCCAATGGAAGATAAGACAGAAAAAGACCAAATTAGCCTTGTCTAGGTGGAGTAGGGCTAAATTTGGGGATATCTTTAAACAATTATAGATCAAAGAGGAAATTGTTAGACTGAAAGATGAATTATTTGAAGCTGATCCTAGTGCCAATAACATAATGGTGCTTTAACAAGCTCAATCAGAACATAAGCTTTATTTGCAATATGAAGAAGAATTTTGGAGGCAAAAGGCTAGCATCTAATGGAATACTGAAGGGGATAAGAATACCAGATTCTTTCATTGTCTGGTAAAAGGGAGGAGAAAGAGATTTGCCTTGAATAAAATTCTCAAAGCTGATGGTACTTGGGCTAAGGATGATAATGAGATATCTAGGGAAGCCTTGAAATTTTACACTGCTTAGTTCACTGGAACTGAGTGTATTGAAGATTACAACATGTTACAACATATTCAAGCACAACTCACTACAGAAGATAACCCTCTTATTAAAATAATGCCTGGAGAAGAAGAAATCAAATTTGTGGTCTTTAAGCTCAATGGAAATAATGCTTGTGGGCCTGATGGTTTTACTGGTGTATTTTATCAAACTTGCTGGCCAATTGTGGGGGATGATATTGTTAATGTTGTACAAGCCTATTTCCAGGATCAAACTCTTCCAAAATCAATTACTCATACTAATTTAGTCTTACTTCTAAAAAGGGTGTTTATTCAAACCTTTTCAGACCTAAGACCAATTAGTTTAAGTAATTTCATCAACAAAGTGATCTCTAGAATTGTACCTGATAGAATGGAAAGGCTTCTTCCTACGTAAATCTCATAAAATCAATTTGGTTTTGTAAAAGAAATGAATATATCTGAGAATATTTTGTTGGCACAGGAAATATAACTGATATTGGAAAGA
Organism: Solanum acaule; assembly: GCA_036250505.1. Taxonomy (NCBI): domain Eukaryota; kingdom Viridiplantae; phylum Streptophyta; class Magnoliopsida; order Solanales; family Solanaceae; genus Solanum; species Solanum acaule. The sequence continues at coordinate 25,939 of JAJOOR010015664.1, read as the reverse complement.
GGGAGAAACCTGATAATGTTGTTATCAAGCTAGATATGGCCAAGGCATATGATAGGGTGAACTGGATGTTTTTGGCTAGAGTGTTAACTCAAATGGGCTTTGATAACACAGTAGTGGATATGGTATGGAGAATTGTGTCCAATAACTGGCATTCCATTCTCATTAATGGGCAAGCTCAAGGATTTTTTCATTCAACAATAGGTGTAAACTGGGTGATCCTTTATCACCTGCTTTATTTATACTGACTGCTGAGGTTTTGTCTAAAGAATAGAACCATTTGTTTAATTACAATGAGTTTAGATGCTTTGGTATGCCAAAATGGAGTGACAAGTTAAATCATCTGGCATATGCAGATGACACCGTCATATTCTCATCGGCAGAGAAGAAATCTTTGAATTCAATTATGAAGGTGTTATAGGATTATGAAGCACAATCTGGGTAGAAAATCAACAAGGAGAAGAGCTTCTTCTACATGTCTCATAAGGCTGCAAATGCATCAGTGAAGGTGGTGGAAGACACTACTGGTTTTCTAAGAGGTAAATTCCCTTTAATGTATCTAGGATGTCCTATAGGGCATGCTAAGAAAAGGAAAGTTGATTTTTCAGAATTGATAAAGAAGATCCAAAGTAAACTTCAGGTTTGGAAAGGCAACATGCTTTCCTTTGGGGGCAAGGCAGTCCTTATCAAACATGTGTTGTAAAGTATGCCCATATACTTACTAGTTGTTATGGCTCCTCCTAAATGCATAATATATGACATTCATAAAATCTTTGCTAAGTTTTTATGGAATTTCATAGAAGAGGGGAGGGCAAAATATTGGATCTGCTAGGATGATATTTGTGTACCTAAAGAAGAAGGGGGTCTTGGTTTTAGGTCCTTATTTGATTTGTCTCAAGCACTATTTGCTAAACTTTGGTGGAACTTCAGAACTAAAATACTTTGTGGTCCAATTTCTTATGGAATAAATATTGCAAGAGGCATGGTCCACAGATTGTAAAATGGAAAGGGGGATCTCAAGTTTGGAAGCTAATGCTTCATGCAAGAGATAATATTGACTAGGAGATATGGTGGGAGCCACTAGGGGATCATGCTAGCTGATTAACATTTCAAAGACACTTAATCCAGTTCTAAGAGTCAACTGTCGTTAGTCAGTATATAACCCAACCAATTGGGTTGACAAATATGTTCAAGTCAATCATAGGAATATATATTTACGAATAAAAACATAATTCAAGTTAGGGGTGACACAAGTGTCAAATAACAAGGGGGGTTTTGATTGCAATTATCAACTACAACAACAACAAATAACACGAATTAACAAGTAATGAGACAGGTTCTTGGGATGCGATTGGATTATAGGCTAATATAGACATGTGGGTGATTGTTACTATTAGTATATAGCTGTAAATCAGTGACTAAGCTAGACTTTAGCGGGGATAAACTTTCTCTCGAACAATTTACCCCGAATCAAGTTGGTTTCTCTTGAACACCAACAAGCAGCAATTAAGAACAACCTACGCTTTAGTCCATTCACTCTCTCAAGCTGAACCCATGACAACCCAATCCCACAGACCATCAAATCAGTAATCTTGGTTTTAAAACCTCTCTCTTGAGCAAGCCAAAAACACGAAGGTAGAGTTGCATTTGCAACTACAACCCTTTAAATTGAACCACAATTACTGATTGAAATCACTTTTAAACATCAATTACACTAACAATTAACAATACCCACAAGTTAAATCAACCTATAATCACATAATCACACCACAAGAATTGGGGTTTTAGCTAGACATCATAAAAAGATAAAAATCATTACCAAATTGTGTTTCCATCAACTGGGTAAGATTAATTTCGTCTTTAAAAAGTTCCAAATTGAAGAATCTAAAAGACCCACTTCCAATTTCTCAAAAATGGAAAACATCAATTCTTCAAAGCTAAGGAAAATATTGTCTCAATACTTAGAGTTCAAACTCAAAAATTACTCTAATGAATGTTCAGAATAGAATTTGATACTAAACATAAAATTTAAAAATGTATTTATAGTCGCCAAAAATTGTGCTGCGAAGGACCATTCGGTGCAATAAGTCAGGATCCTCGATCCACTCGGCGATCCGCCCTTTGGTAAGTTCCATCACCTTTTTTCTTTGGCCTTCAGCATCTTCAAGTTCTATAACTTTGGGTGATCTAATCAATGCATCGCGAAACCATTTGGCGACACGCTGACTGCTCCTTTCTCTTGCCGACTTGATTTTCTCCTTCAAGGCTTGGCACACTTGAACTTTAGGCGAGACAATGGTTACTCGGCGACTTGCCCAATGGGTTAAGCGATCATCAGGCCCTCTTTTCTTCATTCTTTCAGTTGCCTTGTTCCTTTTTGCTCATTAGTGTCCAAGCTTTTTTCTTTAATACAAATACCTAGAAATCAAGGATTTCATAAGTTATTGGCACAAAATAAGCATTTGAGGACACTAAATCTATCTAAATAAATCCCTAAATGAGTCCAATTCGTGGACTCATCAACACCCCAACTTAAACTTTTGCTTGTCCTCAAGTAAAACTCGAGCTCAGCAGTTCAAAAAGGATGTCTCAAACAGTGCTACACAAGACTCAATCATGAATGCACACAAAAAGACTCAACTTACTCATGCAAGGATCAATTGTGCACTCAAAGATTCAAGTTGTGACTCACCATTATCAAAGATTCTCAAGTTCACAATACTTGCTTCAAATGCAAGTTCAAGCTCAACAAAGGTGCTCAAAAGCCCTCACACAAAGAATGATTCCATAATCACACACAATGGTTGAACAATTTAAAGCTATGGAATCAAATCTAACACTCACACTCACAAAGATGAACACAATGCATGACTCCACTCATAGGTTTGCCCGTATTTTCCAATCAACAATTTGTTTCAGCTCACTTAAGATAAAAAAAGGTCTTTTCAAGGCTTGTAACGGGGCTGAGTGTATTAGTATGGTCATTTAGGCTCATTGGCTGCTATCCTCATGATATGTGGTATGAACAACACTTCCTTCCCTTTCCTTCATCATTCTCAAAAGTGACCCCATTATTCACTTTCCATGAACTGTTGGACACCCCATTTTCTTTGCACTTTCACAACTTTATTCCACAACTTTTTCATTCTTTTTCTTTTCTTTTTCTCTTTCTCTTTTTTTTTTTGTATGGAGGGGTTCCATTTTTTTTAAAACCATGGATCAACAGGGACTTCTTTGCACTTCTTGATTTACCTTCTCTTTTCACCACACCCCCAACTTAGGCTTTTGGCCTTAGTTGGCTATTCAAACAAACCACAAATCATGAGGATTATGGGTAATGGATAAAGAAAGGTCAAAATTTCATCAAGTTTCTTCCAAGAAAAGGATAAGGCTCAAAGAGTGTTCAAGCAAGGATTACACACTCACAAGGTAGGCCACAAAAAGAGGTATAATGTCAAATTGTTTTACACTCTTCAAAATTGCCTAAGATCATTTCAAGAGATTGCCTCACTTAGCCAACCAGACCAACGGGGCAAATTATAGGTGTCATAATGCATGGTTCACGGTAAGCTCATCACACAAGGCATTGACACCAATGTCAAACCAGACTCCACACATTCTCTAGTGTTCAATGTTCATCACAAGAGACTCAATTTGGTAATTGGCTAGTCACAATGAGATGCACATAGTTCACATATTGCCTATGATACTTCATTTGGCCTCATCGTAGCCGCACATTAATTGTTTGTTCAATTATGAGCACTATTCAAGTCATAGGTATTGATCAAGACTGATACTCAAATTTTCAAGAGAACAACCACATTCAAACACAAACAACAGGTGGCAGAAAATTTTTCGGAAGGGTAAAAAGTCATTCACAATTAAAGCAAGGAGCCACAAGCTCAATCATCCACAATAATAGTTCTAAACACGATATAAAGCTCAAGAACCCAATATATACAGAAAAATAGTCACATAAGGTGGGCATCACCCCACCACAAAACAAAAACTATTTATCCTCAAATGCAAGCAATAAAATGTTCAAATATCAAATAAAACAAGACAGAGAGGGAGGTAAAGGGTGATCTTTTCTAAATAGTCGCTCCATCTGTCTGGGCATCAGTGCTCAGAGTAGCATCAACAGTACGGATCCAGTAGGAGCTGTTATGGACGTCTCAGTCAGCGATGTCTGGATCATTGATTGTACAATAGTCTCCTCCAGATTTGGTAGGTCTCTATAAATGCTCTCCTCTATCACCTTAATCTGCTCCTCGTCGGTCTCTGCCTCCGACTCATCAGCTGCTATACCATCCCTATGTACATCTCCAGTGGTAGCCGAGGGAATCTCAGAAGTCTCTTGGGTATCAACATCATCAACAGCCTCCAGTAGTGAAGTGAAGTCAGTAGACTTTAGATAGTCTACATCTTTCCTCAGATATGCTACTTCGGCTTTCAAAGCCATAACCTCGGAGATCTCCCCTTGTCTGCTCTCACAAGCCTCAACTCTCACAGTGAGAGTGTCAATGAAAGTTCGTAGAGGGGTAAGTGCAGCCAAAATGGTAGCCTCAATCATCCATGGCACATCAGCCTCCAATCTGGTAGCTCTCACATCAGCTGAATGGGCTAGGTGCCTCATCTTCAGGATCATCGCCTGGGTAATCTTAGCTGGCTAGGATGAGGTAGAGGCACCCAGGGCCTATGAAGAAGAGGAAGAAGCAGATGTACCTGAAAGCCCGGAGGCCGGAGTAGGCAAAGATGCCTCTATAGGTATAGAATCGACATCAACCTCCAGAGAAGTATCTGTCAGAGCTGCTCTCCTCTTGTCAGCCTCCTCTCGTGTGTACTCGGCCTCAATGCGCCGAATGTCAGTGGAGGAAAATGGGGTAACCTCAATATCCCTCGTATCATCCCGGAGCACTCCAGCACGCCGGCATAAATCCATGATCAAGACCGGGAATGAGAGGGAAGTCTGCCTTTGCTTGGCCCTCATAGCCATCTCCTGCTCAATAAGAAGTCCCAGGTTGATGCTCCTCCGAGATACGATCGACCCAAGGTAGGCCGCCTTAGGGTGACGAAGGATGGACTCATTCTGGGATGGCATGATGGTGATGCTAATGAAGCCAAACCAGAAATGAGTAGCAATACTTAGATCCCTCTTCTTTATGGGGACCCCTGTCCCGATCCACCTCGGGGTGGTATTAGAAATCAATGGAGCCAGCCAGCCCTTCAAGTCTTCCAAGGATTGAGTAGCCAGCAAACCCTCATATGCATCTGTATCACCTAAGACCCTGTTAAGTATGGTATTAATGTACTCGCTACTGCATCTAACTTCCTTACCCCGGACCATGATCGACTTGATCGGTCTGAACCCACTGGCCTTCTTCTTTCTCTTCGGAACCAAGTCACCATATGCTGTATAGAAATCCCGGACCCATGAAGGAATATACAGGCTCGGGGATTGGTGAACTGCTCAAACCGGTGGAAGTGGAGGGTGTCCCTAACCCCGGAGTATTTGCCCTCAAAGCCCTCTATAAAAAGTAACTTCTGCTCCAAAATAATCTGCAACCCATCTGCTTTCAATCTAATATGGATTTAGGGAGGAGGAACCACAGGTGGCACTGGGGCTACCGGAGGTGTCGGAGCTGGCACTGAATCTATTGGGATGGAAGCTGAAAAGGCTCTAGCTGAGTGAAGGAGGGATCTAGCCGAACTCTTAGCCTTTCGAAACTATAATGGCTGGTCATCCTTAGGCTCAAATAAAGTAGCCCGGGAGTCATCAACCACTATTTTAGATGTGGGCCTCTTGCCTTTGCTCTGACCTCCCATTGGAGTCTTTGCTCTTCCCTTTTTGGGAGGATTTGAACCCCCTTCATTGATTGTGATACCCTGTGCTCTTTTTCGGGGTGGCATGTCAATGTTTGTCCTTACCATATCTGCAAAACATCACGAAGAGTTAGAATCATTTCAAACAAAAGCACAGAAAAGAAATTGCAGACAAACTCACTGAATCGGTCGGCGAGTTGCCAAATCACTTTGGCGAGCCAGATCGGGCTCACCGAAAGGATTGGCTCAAAAATTTCTCAGATAAATAGCCTGTTGGCGATGGGAAAGGCCTTTTGGCAAATCGCCGACAACATTCGGCGAGCATGACTTAGCTCGCCGAAAGTTACAGTGCAATTAAGGGTCAAGGGCGCAGATAAAGGGCAATCAAGAAGGATTTTCGGTGAGTTCCCGAGTGTATTTGGTGACCTCAGGCTTCTCACTGAAAGTTACAGAACTGAACTTCACATTTAGCACGAAATTAAAGGTGAGGTGGGGAACTTCGGCGAACAGCCGAGTGGTTTGGCGAGCTCGACCTAGCTCGCCAATCGACCCAACGTGCCTACTTTCAACCCATCTTCTCGAAGTCAACCCCGCAGCCCCCGAAAAAAATATCAAAACATGCACTCCTCTAACTCAACTAAGACCCAATACTCTCATGCCCCCTTGACACTAAGACTTCTCCCGATTTGGCCAAATTTGGCCATTTGACGACTTTTGCCCTTAAGAATGATGTCAACCGCTCTATCATTGGGCAAAATATGTCATTTGGCACAAATGCAGGTTACTTAGACTTCACCTGACTAGACCCAACAACATGCAAGCACAACCCCAAAATTTTCATCAATTTTAAGGCACAAAAAACTTGGGAATTCAACAATACAAGCATAATAGGCACGATATTCAAATTAACAAAGGCACACACATACAATTATGATCAGAGAGGCCCAACACACTTCACTAAGACAAAAATTACTTGCAACTGAGTACAAATCGCTAAAAATGATTTCGGTGTTCGGAAAACCAACCTTAGGTGCCACATAATCAAGACTTGAAAAGCTAGGCGGCAAAGATTCCAACTCCGAGTACACAATCAATCACTCAAATACAGTAAAAATGCAAAAATATGGAAACTACAGTGCGGGTGTGAGTTTGGGAAGTTCAAAAGTGAGGGAAAGTGAAAGAGTTTGAAAGTTTAAACCTTTGGACTTTAAAAACCGTCCAGTTCTCGCCCATTCGGCGACATTAGTTTTTCTCGCTGACCCACTCGGTGACACGCAGAGTGGGCACTTACCTCGCCGAGTTTTACAGGACCTCCAGTTATTGCGGGGGTCCAAATGGCGGTCAAAGTCGTGATCACCGACTCAGTCGGTGATTCGACAATCAGCTCCTGGGCTCGGCGAGTTTTATAGACTCCAATTTGAACTTGTTGAGGATAAGTGAGAGCATTGCTTCGACCTGTCCACCCTCATTGTTTTTGGGCCTTCTCCACTCATGATAGGGGATGTATCTGTCCTTCTTTTTGGACACTACCTCCAATTCCATGACTTTTCTTGGCCAAGACATCCAGCTGAGTCAATAATCTGGCCAATTCATGGCATTTTTCTTTCTCCTTGTTGGTCTTAGCCATGTGATCAAGGAGGTGGGCTACTTTTGCATAAGGTAGCTGGATGAGACCACCTAGAGAGATTTGGTCAGCCACTATTCTATTTTCTGGGCCAAGACCTCAGTATAAACATCTTATATTGGAATTCCATGAGTTGGGCACTGCTGCAATAGGGCCCTGAACTTCAGCCACAACTCATGGATTGACTCACCCTCCAATTGTCTGAAACTTCAGATGTTATCCCTAAGCATCATCATTTTCAGAGGAGAGTGGTCCATTGGGTCACCGTTGCTAGAAGATATGCTACATTTTTTCTGTTCAAAATAGCAACACAGAAACCAAAGCTAAAATTAAGTAAGTTCAACTATGATTAACAATAACAAAATTCAACTTAACTAAAGATTCTCAACCAACACCACTCCTCGGAAGCGGTGCCATTTTGATTAACGTTTTAAAGACACTTAATCCAGTTCTAAGAGTCAACGGTCATTAGTCAGTGTATAACCCAACCAATTGGGTTGGGATCGTTCCCATAGGAAGTGGTACGTGTTTGAGATTAAAAAAAAGTACGAATATGTTCAAGTCAATCTTAGGAATAGATTAATTCAAATTAAGGGTGACACAAGTGTCAAATAACAAGGGGGGTTTTGATTGTAATTATCAACTACAACAGCAGCAAATAACACGAATTAACAAGTAATGAGATGGGTTCTTGGGATGCGATTAGATTATAGGCTAATATAGACATGTGGGTGATTTTTACTATTAGTAAATAGCTGTAAATCAGTGACTAAGCTAGACTTTAGTGGGGATAAACTTTCTCTCGAACAATTTACCCTGAATCAAGTCGGTTTCTCTCGAACACTAACAAGCAGCAATTAAGAACAGCCTACGCTTTAGTCCATTCACTCTCTCGAGCTAAATGTGTGGAAAAGGGTTTAGAATTACTCTCTCAAGCTGAACCCATGACAACCCAATACCCACAACCATCAAATCAGTAATCTTGGTTTTAAAACCTCTCTCTCTCGCAAGCCAAAAACATGAAGGTAGAGTTGCATTTGCAACTACAACCCTTTAAATTGAACCACAATTACTGGTTGGAATCACTTTTAAACATCAATTACACTAACAATTAACAATACCCACAAGCTAAATCAACCCATAATCACATAATCACACCTCAAGAATTGGGGTTTTAGCTAGACATCATAAAAAGATAGAAATCGTTACCAAATTGTGTTTCCATCAACAGGGTAAAATTAATTTCATCTTTACAAAGGTCCAAATTGAAGAATCTAAAAGACCCACTTCCAATTTCTCAAAAATGGAAAACTTCAATTCTTCAAAGCTAAGGAAAATATTGTCTCAATACTTAGAGTTCAAACTCAAAAATTACTCTAATGAATTTGTAGAATAAAATTTAATACTAAACATAAAGTTTGAAAATATATTTATAGTCGCTAAAAATTATGCTGCGAAAGATCATTCGGCACAATAAATCGGGATCGCCGATCCACTCGGTGATCCGCCCTTTGGTCATTTCCATCGCCTTTTTGCTTTGGCCTTCAGCATCTTCAAATTCTGTAACTTTGGGCGATCTAATCAGTGCATCGCGAAACCGTTTGGTGACATGCCGATTACTCCTTTCTCTCACCAACTTGATTTTCTCCTTCAGGGTTTGGCACACTGGAACTTTAGGTGAGACAATGGTTACTCGACGACTCACCCAATGGGTTAGGCGATCATCAGGCCCTCTTTTCTTTATTCTTTCAGCTGCCTTGTTCCTTTTTGCTCATTAGTGTCCATGCTTTGTCCCTTAATCCAAATACTTGGAAATCAATGATTTTTATCAGTTCTTGACACAAAATAAGCATTTGAGGACACTAAATATATATAAATAAAGCCCTAAATGAGTCCAATTCATTGACTCGTCACTAGCATATGGCATGACAATTGGACTCAATTGGGGGCATTGCTATATGTACTACCTCTAACTCATACAATAACTGATCATTTTGCAGAAGTTAATCAGGTTATGAACACTAATAGATGGAATATGTGTAAGATATAGGAAATGTTTGGGGAAGAAATATGTAAGCATGTGATTACCAACTTGGGGACTGGCCTAATAGCTAATGAGAGGGACCAACCATGGTGGATGCCCAACAGTAAAGGAAACTTCATTGTTAGAAGTGCTTGGGAAATAATGAGACAAAGGAAGGACAAACAGAGTGATAATATGTTTATTTGGGAAAAAGGAATACCTTTCAGAGTTTCCTTCCTTCTTTGGAGAATGTGGTTTAAAAGAATCCCTATTGGAGAGGTATTAGTTACGTACAAAATTGTTGAATCTGTTTTCTGTGTTTGTTGTAACAACACAATAGCAGAAACTTTTGACCATTTGTTTGTAGCATGTCCAGATGCCAATTTTCTATGAAGAAATCTGTCAGGAGCTGCAGGGATACATGGACCATTTATACAATTGAAGCAAACAATGGACAAATGGTGGGGTGCTTATTGTAATGTTAAATTGAGACCTCTATATAATGTAGTACCAATATTTATCATATGGTAGATTTCGAAAAGAAGAAATGTTATTAGAAATGGAGGAAAATTATCTAGATTCACTATGCTAAGATATATCAACAGGAATATTCATTTATTTGCTATGAATAGATATCCTTGGTTAGTTAATATCCCAAGCTCTTGGCCTTGGATGGTAAAGTTTTTTGAAGAATATAGCCCAAGGGTCTCTTGGAAAGTAGTAAGATGGAGTTGGCCTATTGTTGGGGTATTTAAATGCAATATGGATGGCTCTAGCAAAGATCAACTATCAATCAGATCTAAAGCTTTTTGTTTGAGAAACTATTATGGGGATTTAATCTATGCACAAACTGATTGTATAGCATTTTGCACTGCATTAGAAGTTGAAGTGAAAGCGTTTAGAAGTGGTCTACTGTATTGTGTGCAAAACAATTATCTCTCTCTTGTGATGGAAACAGACTCACTAATAATTAAAAAAATCCTTGACAGAATATGGGAAATCCCTTGGGGAATAGTAGTGGACACAAGGTACATTATAGAGGATCTAAAGGATAAGGAAGTGGCGGTGACACACATTTTCAGAGAAGGGAATAAACTGGTTGATTTTTTAACTAACTATGTCTTTAGTTTTACAGGTACAAATAACTTTGAGTTTACATCAGTAGAAGACCTACCAGGACAAGCTCAAACAATACTTCATGGTGATAAACAAGGAACACCAAATCTCAGGATAAAGAAATGTCAAAATGCTAATTCCAATATCTAAAACAAAACCTTTGAAACAGAGAAGGGGCATGAACAAAAACATACATTAACAAAGATTATATCAGGCCTACAACAACATTTACACAATTGCAATTAGGGTATTTTTGTCATGGAACATAGTAAATTAGACCATATGTGTTTAAATTTGGTCTAATTCAGCATAATCAAAGAGGTTACCTAATAAGCCTTTAATCGCTGCAGTGGTATTAGCTTCTCGAAGCTCAGCTTGCACAATTTAAGATTTGTTAGGTAAATCTCCTTGATGTATATGTGACAAGCTGTAAAGCTCTCTGATTGTGTCATTACCTTGCGGACAAGCTGGACGACTGTTACGAGTTGAAGAAGTCTTCATCAAACCAGATCCATGGCGTTTGTGAAAAGTTTGAATGCCCAAGTGGATGTCGCCTAAGCTCTTGAACATTTCGTCTTAATGTCAGTGACTAGAAGGTGGCCGGAGTTGCTGATCTTGCTAGAGCTGCTTCTTCTTGCAGCTACCAAAGAAGATGGTGTGGGTATCTCTCCATTTCTGCTTCTTTCCTATCTACTGATTTAGTTTCCTTTTTGCTTTATGTTTATTTTTTGTTTTCATTTAGCTTTAGTTTGAGAGATTTTTATTTCTTTTTAATAATAAAAGGGCTTGACCCACTATTGATCCAAAAAAAAGTGTCAATATAAAACTGAGGAGAGTCAAGATCCCCCTGTCAGGCTAAGCCTGAGGCAAACTCTGTATATCTGTGACTCCCTCAATCTGGGCATCAGTGCCCGGCTTTGCTCCATCCTTCGCTCCACTAGAGCCCACTATATATGTATCCCGAAGAGAGGCCTCCAGAACTGTCTAAACTATAGCACCCTCTAAATCCTCCATGTCATCATATACTGTTGCATCTCGTGTACCAAAGTCCTCCTCATCAGTCTCGGGAGCATCCGACTCATCATCCTCATCAGCCACAACAACATCTCTAGTCATAGTAGCCGGAAGGACGTAGAAAATGACTGACAACTCTGAACTTGGGACCTTGGGAAGGTCCACTGTGCTGAAGAACATAGAAAGACCCATGGATTTCAGCTCATCCACATCACATCTCAACCCAGTAATATTGGCTCTCAAGGCCATCATATCCTAAGATTGGATCCTACCCTACTCACATGCCTCCACTCTCATTGTGAGGGCATCTAATGCTACGATATGCATAGTGATCAGCTCTCGGTGTTATCTCAAATCAGCCTGGATAGGAGTTAAGGCAGTAGAAATGGCCCTCTCAATCATCCTAGGGACATCAACCTCTATTCGGGAGGCACCTACATCAGCAAATTAGGCCAAGTGGCCCATCTTGAACAGCATAGCTTGGGTCAATGGGGGCCAGGAAGCAGCAACAGCAGCAGCAGTACTGGAACTAGTAGCAGCAGTGGCAGAACTAGAAGGAACAAAAGTAGAAGTGCCAGGGGTACCTGAAGGCTCAGCGGCCTGAGAATGAGAGGTTGTGTCTATCTACAACATCTCCACATCAACCACCGAGGAAGTGTCCACCGGTGCAGCTCTCCTCCTCTCGACCTCATCTCTGGTGTACTCGACCTCGATCCTCCGTATGTCAGTAGAGGAAGTGGGAGTCACTTCCATATCCGTCTTCTCCACCAATGGCACTCAGGCATGTCATCATAGCTCCATGATCAACCACAAGAATAAGAGTGAGGTTTGACTCTGGTTGGCCCTCATGACTATCTCCTGCTCGATAATTGATGAGTCCTCAATTTGGACTCATTTACGACTTTATTTTAATAGAATTAGTGTTGTCAAATGCATATTTTGTCTCAATAACTGATGTAAATCCTTAAGTTTTAGGTATTTGGAGTTTGAGGCAAAGCATAGACACTACTTGGCAAAAAGGAACAAAACGGATGAAAAGACGAAGAAAATAAGGCATGAGGATCACCTAATACATTAGGCGAGTCACCGAATGGCCTTAATCTCGCCCAAAGTTCCAGTGTGTTGAGCTTTGAAGGAAAATATCAAGTTGTCGATGAAAGGGAGCAGTCAGTGTGTCGCCAAACAGTTCCGCTAAGTAGTACTATATCGCCCAATGATCCAGAACGCGAAGATGCTAAAGGAAAAAGCTGAAAGGAGATGAAGCAGACCAAAGGGCGGATCCCGAGTGCATTGGAGATCCCGATTATCTGCGCCGAGTAATCCTTCGCAGCATAAATTTTTGAAAACTATAAATACTCAATTAATTATGTAGCGTAGTATCAAGTTGTAAAGAATTATTACTGAGACTTAGAATATTTTCAGTTTTTAGTTCTTAGAGATTTTGGGAGACATTGTTCTTAAGCTTGAAGGTTTTCAAGTCCAAGATATTGGAAGTGGGTATCCAAGAATCTTCATCCTAGACGTGTTTAAAGACATTTTCTATCGTACCCACTTGATGGAAACACTTGTTGGTATTGATTTCTATCTCTTTTTCATGTCTAGCTAAGACCTCAATTCTTGGAGTGTGATTTTGTGAATATGGGTTAAATTTCTTGTTGGGTATTGCTTATAGTTAGTCTATTTGTTATTTAAATGTGATTTCATTCAGTAGTTGTGTTTGAAATTAATTGGATTGTAGTTGCAAATATGATTTCATCTTACTGTTTTTGACTTGCTCGAGAGAGAGGTTTTAAAACTAAGACTATTAAATCGATAGCATGGTGGGTATTAGGTCATTGTGGCTTCAGCTCGAGAGAATGAATCTTAGGCTTTATCCCATACATTCCGCTGGAGAGAGTGAATGGGCTAAGGCGGAGGCTATGCTTAAAAGCGGCAACTCGGTGTTCGATAGAAATCGAGTTGATTCGGGGTAAGTTTCTCGAGAGAGAATTTACCCCCACTAAAGTCTAGCCTAGTTACAAATGTTCAACAATTGACTATCAATAGCATTTACCCGATTGTATAGTTTATCCCATATTTCTATCACATCCCAAGAATCCCGTCTCCCTATATTCACATTTTTGTATTTTCTCTGTTTTAGTTGTTAATCACTACAAACCCCCTTGATAATTGACATTCTTGTCAACCCCTTAAATTTATTATGTTTTTACTCGATAATGTTTTTAGCTATGGTTAACTCTTGCATATTCACGCTTAACTCTTAATTCTCAAAAACTGCTCCCTTAGGACTCATCCCCAACCCATTCGGTTGGGTTACATTACTATTGTATGATCGTAGACACTTGAATTGGAAGTTGTGTCTTGATTACAGAAACATCAAAATGGCGCCACTGCCGAAGAGTGGTGTTACTTGAGAATTTTGAGTTGAGTCGAATTTCGCTTTTGATAGTCATAGTTTCCTTACTTAATTTTTAGTTTAGTTTTGTTTGTTTGTGTGAATATTTCAAGAAGTATAACTGTGAACGGCAGCAATGGCAGCCAAGTAGGCCATCAAGACGACATCGGAAACATTAACTATGTAAATGAGCCTCATGATAATGACCTGCATCTCATGGGCAGTATTGGTGCCATTCGCTTGCCTCCGGTCGAAGGGAATGATGTATTCCACATCACGAGTACTATGTTGCAACTCTTGTAACTAAAGGGGCTTTTCAGTGGATTGCCTCATGAAGACCCTCATGAGCACATTCGAAATTTCCTGGATGTGTACAGAACATTCTCCTTCAAGAATATATCCCAAAAGTCGGTTCTTTTACGGTTATTCCCATTCTCTTTGATGGGAGAAGCATGCAAGTGGCTAGCTGAATTACCACGCGACTCAATCACTTCGTGGGAGTAGTTGGTCACCGCATTTAATGTGCGATTTTTCCACCTTCGAAGATGACGACTCTTCGGGACAGTATCCAAAGTTTTAAGCATTTAGAGGGCGAGCGAATTCATGAGACTTGACTGCGATTCAAGAAGTTGGTGCTCCAATGCCCATCTCATGGCTTGCCTGACAATGTATTGCTGTAGTATTTCTACCAGAGCCTAGACTCGGTTAACAAGGGTGTTACTGACCAATTTTCCCCAGGAGGTTTGATGCAACAGCCTTACGTGATAGCAACCCAGCTATTGGATGGCATGACCACGATAAATCGGGCTTGGTACACCCGTGAAGACCAAGTCTCCCCTTTTACATTCAAATTGACCAAGGAGCAGATGGAAAAAGATCAGAGGAACCAAAACATGGCCAAGATCATGACACAACTTGACATTTTGTCCAAAAATGTCATGGGAGCTGGTGCTCGGGGTGTAAATGTTGTGGGTATCGAGTGTGCAAATCCAGAGGAGGCAAATGATGCTTTGTACAATGAAAATGTGAATTTCTTAGCCAACCAAGGTGGTGGTTATAGTTCAAACTACCCAAGGCAGGGTGGTAACCAAGGATAGGCTAGATATGAAGGTTGGAAAGAGCGTGAATGGAGAGACCGTAATCCTAAATGGAAGGACGAGGAGAAGGATCAGTATGTGCCTCCCCACGAGTGCCAAAAGCCAAAGAATTCGGAGGGTCGTAGGTCTGAGGATATGCTTTCTTATATCCTCAACAAAGTTTAGGGGTCAGAAAAGATCTTAAAAGAGATGAAAGAAGACGTGTCAACCCTTAGCCAGACCGTTACCTCCCATTCAGTATCAATCAAGTAGCTGGAGACCCAAATGGGTCAGATGTCATCTCACCTAAATCCGAGACAATAGAGAGGGTTTTCCTAGTGTCACTATGGTCAACCCCAAGAATGAGGTTTGAATGGTGACCTGCGTTGTGCCGCGACGTTAACTAAGGCACTATTTGGGAGGCAACCTAAAACCCCTTATTGCTTTTATTTGTGTTTTGGTAAAATAATAGTGTGTTGTTTGTACAGGTTGAAGTGTGGAAAGTGTTCAAAAAAGTGCAAAGTGGCGAGCAACAGGTCCAGTTGGCGAGTCACCGAAGAGGTCGTTGAGCCCGACCTAATCCACTGTTTGACTCAAGACATTTTCAAATTGGAGTCTGTAAAACTCGGCAAGCCTTGGAAATTATTGGCAAACCACCGATAATGTCGGCGATATCGACGGAGACCACCGTTGGGACCTCCACACTAACTGGAGGTTCTATAAATTCGGCAAGGTAAATGTACTCTCGGCGAATCGCTGAGAGGATAGGCG
This sequence comes from Solanum acaule, assembly GCA_036250505.1. Classification (NCBI taxonomy): domain Eukaryota; kingdom Viridiplantae; phylum Streptophyta; class Magnoliopsida; order Solanales; family Solanaceae; genus Solanum; species Solanum acaule. Next base: position 10,100 of record JAJOOR010015664.1, on the reverse strand, counting down.
AGCTCGACTAATGTCGCCGAATGGGCAAAAACTGGATGGTTTTGCAGACCAAAGGTTTAAAAGTTTCAAACTCATTCACTTTCCCTCACTTTTTATCTTCCCAAACTGACACCCGCACGCTAGTTCCTATATTTTCACATTTTTAGAGTATTTTTAGTGTTGATTTATGCTCGAAGTTGGATTACATTGCCACCTAGCATTTCAATCTTCTCTTTATTGACACCAAAGGTTGGTTTTCTATGCCCCGAGTTTATTTTATTAAAAATTATACTCATTTGCAATAGCCTGATCTTGTTGAAGTGTTTTGATCCTGCCTGATAAGATTAGATTGTTTACATGCATGATTTAATTTGATAATCTTGCTCGAGTAGTTGTGACTGTTGAAATCCTGAAATTGTATGCCTTAAACTGGATTAAAATTCGAGGAGTTGTGTTTGGGTGTTATGGATCCTACCTTAATTTAACTAGTGCATGATTTGATTTTGTTTTCGGGGGTTGCGGGGTTAAATTCGAGAAGTTGGGTTGAAAATAGGCACGTTGGGCCGTTTGGTGAGCTAGGTCGAGCTCGCCGAACCACTCGGCGGTTTGCCTAATGTCCCCATCTCGCCTTTGATTTAATGCTTTATTTGATGATTGATTCTATAACTTTCGGCGAGAAGTTTGATGTCAACAAAAGTACTAGCGACTCGCTGAAAGGTTTCTCATTCGCCTTTTGTCTGCACCCCTGAACCTTTCTGCACTAGAACTTTCGGCGGGCTTGTCCTTGTTTGCCGAAAGCTATCGGTGACACATCGAGTGGTTCCCCCCATCGCCTACTTGCTGTAATTTTAGAGATAATCCCTTCGGTGAGCTCGATCTAGCTCGCCCAAGAAATTTGGTGATTCACCCTTTGGTTTGGCGAATCTGTCTGAAATTGTTCTATTGTGCTTTTATTTAAGTTTTTCTAACTTCTCTTCGAGATTTTGCAGACATGACTAAATAAAAAGTTGTTGAAAGAATAACACCAGCCCAAGAGAAGTCCAAAGGTATTGCGATAAATGAAGATGCAGCTACGTCGAAAGGAAAAGCTACGAAACTACCCACAATTACTGGGAAAGGCAAGGGCAAGAGGCCCACTTTTGCCAGGAAGACCATTACCCTAGACCCTATTATTCCTTCATAGGCACGGAGATTCTGCAGGGCGGTGCATGTCTTTCTGGCGGACTCACAATCAACAGAACTTGGTGAATTTGGTACTGCTGTTCTTCCTGAGGTGACCTCTGGCACTGATGCCCAGGCTCAGGGTGAGGCATCGGGCACTGATTCCCAGACAGACGGAGCGACTGTGTAGACAGGTCCCCCTCTTTACCTCCCTCTCTGTTTTGCTTTATTTCACTGTTGGATAATTTTTATTTGCATTTGAGGACAAATGTTTTCTTATTTGTGGTGGGGTGATGCCCACTTTTGTTTGCTGATTATGACTCTTGTTTTGTTTATATTTTGGGGTTTTAGCTTAAATTGTGTTGACACTGCTTTGTGTGGATGTTTGAGCTTATGGCTCCGTGTTTTTAAATTGTAAATGATTTTTGACCCTTCCGAAAAAAATTTGCCACCCCTTCTATGTTGAATGTGGCTGTTCTCTTGCAAATTTGAGTATCAGTTTTGATCAATATCGATGACTTGAATAGTGCTCATAATCAAACAAACATGAATGTGCAGCTATGATGAGGCCAAATGAAGTTGCATAGACAATATGTGAACTCTTTGCATCTCGTTGTGACTAGCCAACTATCGAATCGAGTCTCTTGTGATGATTGTTGTACACTAGCAAAAGTGTGGAGTCCTGTTTGACTTTGGTGTCGATGCCTTGTGCGTGAGCTTACTGTGAGCTATGCATGATAACACCTAGAATTTTCCTCGTTGGTTCGGTCGACTAAGTAAGGCTATCTCTTGATATTAACTTAGGCAATTTTGAAGAGTGTAAAACAATTTGACATATACCTCTTTTGTGACCTACCTTGTGAGTGTGTGTGAATCTCTTTGAACACCCCTTGAGCCTTATCCTTCTTTGGAAGAAATTTGATGAAAACATGACCTTTCTTAAATCCACTATCCATAATCCTGTTAATTTGTGGTTGATTGAATAGCCAACTTAGGTCAAAAGCCTAAGTTGGGGGTGTGGTGAAAAGAGAAGGCAAGTCAAGAAGTGCAAGAAAAGTCTCCTTTAACCCATGGTTTTGAGAAAAATGGAACCCCTCCATATAAAAAGAAAGGAAAGAAAAGAAAGAAAAAGAAAAAGAATGAAAAAGTTGTGGAACAAAGTACAAAAGAAATGGGGTTTCCGAACAATCCATGGAAAGTGAATAATGGGATGACTTATGAGTACTAAAGAAAATGATGAAAGAAGAGGAAATGAAGTGTTGTGAGCACCACATTTCATGAGAATGAAAGTCACTGAGACTAAATGACCATACCTTTGCACTCAGCCCAATTACAAGCCTTGAAAAGACCTTTTTGATCTTGAGTGAGCTGAAGCAAGTGTCGATTGGAAAATACGAGCAAACCTATTGGTGAAGTCATGCATTATGTTCATCTTTGTGAGTGTGAGCGTTGCATTTGATTCCGAAACTTTAAATTGTAAACTATTGTGTGAATATGGAATCATTTTTCTTGTGTGAGAGTATTTGAACACTTTAGTTGAGCTTGAACTTGCATTTGAAGCAAGTATAGTGAGCTTGAGATTCTTTGATAATGGTGTGCCACAACTTGAAACTTTGAATGCACATTTGATCTTCGCATGAGTAAATTGAGTCTTATGTGTGCATTCATGATTCAGTCTTCTGTAACATTATTCGAGACATCCTTTTACTGCCGAACTTGAGTTTTACTTGAGGACAAGCAAAAGTTTAAGTTGGGGGTGTTGATGAGTCTACAATTTGGACTCATTTACGACTTTTAGTGTCCTCAAATGCATATTTTGTCTCAATAACAGATGTAAATGCTTAAGTTTCAAGTATTTGGAGTTTGAGGCAAAGCATGGACACTACTTGGCATAAAGGAACAAAACGGCTGAAAAGATGAAGAAAAGAAGGCCTGAGGATCACCTAATGCATTAGGCGAGTCGCCGAATGGCCTTAACCTAGACCAAAGTTCAAGTGTGCTGAGCCCAGAAGGAAAAGATCAAGTTGGCGATGAAAGGGAGCAGTCGGCGTGTCGCCAAACAGTTCCGCAAAGCAGTACTATATCGCTCAATGATCCAGAACGTGAAGATGCTGAAGAAAAAAGCTGAAAGGCGATGAAGCAGACCAAAGGACGGATCGCTGAGTGCATCGGCGATCCCGATTAACTGCGCCGAGTGATCCTTCGCAGCACAAATTTTCAAAAACTATAAATACTCATTTAATTATGTAGCTTAGTATCAAGTTGTAACGAATTAGAATATTTTCAGGTTTTAGTTCTTAGAACTTTTGGGAGACATTGTTCTTAAGCTTGAAGGTTTTCAACTCCAAGAAATTGGACGTGGGTATCCAAGAATCTTCATCGTAGACGTGTTTAAAGACATTTTATATCGTACCCACTTGATGGAAACACTTGTTGGTATTGATTTCTATCTCTTTTTCATGTCTAGCTAAAACTCCAATTCTAGGGTGTGATTTTGTGAATACGGGTTAAATTTCCTGTTGGGTATTGCTTATTGTTAGTCTATTTGTTGTTTAAATGTGATTTCGTTTAGTAGTTGTGTTTGAATTTAATGGGATTGTAGTTGCAAATACGATTTCATCTTAGTGTTTTTGGCTTGCTCGAGAGAGAGGTTTTAAAACTAAGACTACTAAATCGATAGCCGGTGGTTATTGGGTCGTCGTGGGTTCAACTCGAGAGAGTGAATCCTAGGATTTTTTCCCACAGATTTAGATCGAGAGAGTGAATGGGCTAAGGCGGAGGCTGTGCTTAAAAGCGGCAACTCAGTGTTCTAGAGAAACCGAGTTGATTCGGGGTAAGTTGCTTAAGAGAGAATTTAACCCCACTAAAGTCTAGCCTAGTTACAAATGTTCAACAATTGACTATCAATGGCATTTACCCGATTGTGTAGTTTATCCCATATTCTTATCACATCCCAAGAATCCCGTCTCCCTATATTCACATTTTTGTATTTTCGCTGTTTTAGTTGTTAATCACTACAAACCCCTCGTGTCAACCCCATAATTTATTACGTTTTTACTCGATAATGTTTTTAGCTATGGTTAACTCTAGCATATTCGCACTTAACTCTTAATTCTCAGAAACCGCTCCCTTGGGACTTGACCCCAACCCATTCAGTTGTGTTATATTACTATTGTACGATCGTAGACACTTAAATTGGAAGTTTTGTTTTGATTATGCAAATAACAATAATTACTCCAATATTTAGTCTATCTTAGTCAATGATACACCCCAAAAAAGTAGCCTTCGAATGTCGGAGTATACACTCGTTTTGTTAAGGCATCAAAGTGTTGTTGATAAAGCCGAACAAAAACTGGGGAGCCACATTCAAGTCCTTCTTCTCTATCTGAACTCACGGCTCGATCCATGGCGGTGTGATGTCGGAGATAAGAGGAGCCAGCCACCCCTTCAAATCATCATGAGTCTTCTTCTGAACCTGATCGACCGACACATGGATGACATTGGTAGTACACCCCAACACCTCATTGATGTCGGTGCTAATGCATTTAACTCTTCTTCCCCGCACCACTACATGATCCACCGGTGCAAACGAGCTTGCCTTCTTCTTCCCCTTTGGTACTAAGTTATCATACTCAACATAAAATTCTCGGACCCAAGAAGGAATGTAGGAGCCTCGGGGCCTGGTAAAGATCTCAAACTTTGTGGAACTTTATAATGTTCCAAACTTCTGGGTACCTATCCACCACACCATCTGTAGACAATCGCTTCTCTTCCAGAATGGTCCTTAGCCCCGGCAACCTTCAGTTTGTTCAGTGATCGAGGTAGTGGTGCCTGTATCGGGGGCACTGGAGGTTCCTGCCCAACTTCTTATGTCAGAGGTGGAGAAGGTGTAGGGGTCACTGGGATCCTGGCTGGGTCATTATGATTTTAAGATTTTGACTCATTAGGGCTTTGTTTTGATAGTATAAGTGTCCTTAAATGCCTATTTTATGCTCTAAATTGATGTTAAAGTGTCGATTTACAGCTATGAAGGCTAAATAGTAAGGCAAGGACATGACCGGACGAAAAGGAACTAAAGAGCTGAAGAAGTGAAGAAAAAGCAATCCTAGAGATATCCTGTGGTTTTCGAAATAATCATCTATATTGGATTTTAGCTCGCCCAAATTTTCAGCATGCCAACCCTGGGGAAGAACCAAGTTGGCAACAAAAATGGGCAGTCGGCGGATCGCTAATTGGTTCTGCGACAACAAATTGGATCGCCCAAAGTTATAGGACCTGAGATATTGAAGGCCAATGCAAAATGGCGATGGAAGAGGACAATTGGTGGATCGCCAATCCACTTGGTGAGGAAAGACTTAATTCGCCAAGTGGACTTTCAAGCTAAATTTTGGGAAACAATAAATTGGATTTCAAATGGAATTTTGAGGAGTTCTGACCCAGATATTATAGTTCCCATTCTAGACTTAGAGTTTTCTCTTAGTTTTTGAGTTATAATTGTAGAATTTTGGAGGATTTGAAAGTGGGTCTTTGAATTTAATCCTTGGAAAGCATTGTAAAGTCTTGGAGACTCTTACCCAGATCATGGCTAATGTATTTGGTAACCATTTCTCTATTTATGATGTGTAGCTAAAACCCCAATTCTTGGGGTGTGATAATTTGTTTATTTGTCTAATTATCGTATGGGTATTGTTGTTTGATGATGAAATGAAATTGTTGTTTTAATGTGGGTTTAATCATTAGTTGAGTTTTAATCTATGAATTCTAGTTGCAAATGTAATTCTAATTTTGAGTTCATAGCTTGCTTGAGAAAGAGGTTTTGGGACCAAAACTTTTGATTAATAATTTATGGGTATTGGGTTAATATGGGTTCAACTCGAGAGAGTGAATCTTAAATCCAATCCTACCCATCTAGCTCGAGAGAGTGGATGTATTAAGGTTGTGGGCTGGTTATCTTGTCAAACTTGTTGTTGTTCGAAAGAAATCATCTGAGCCGTAATAGTTGTTCAAGAGAAAGATATTACACTTATAGTCTAGCCTACCCACAATGTTTCAGCAAATCATCATTAGATTTCAATTACACATATAGCATAATTAGTCAATAATCGATCACATCCCGAGAACTCCTCTCTATATTGTTAGTTTTCCCTTGTTTTCATTGTTGTTTAGCTGTTCATTGCAAATCCAAACCTCCAATCTAACATTCGTTGTCACCCCTTTAGATTTATTTGTATGTTTTCGATCATTTTTATTCCTATAACCGTTTAGACCACGTTTGTACTTCATAACTGAATATTAGACATCTACCACTTCTTGTGGATTCGACCCCAACTCTCTGTTGGGTTTTATATTGACTAACGATCGTTTACACCTAGAATTGGATGAGGTCTTCTTGAAATGTTAATCAAAATGGTGCCGCTGCCGGGGAGTGGTGTTGTTTATAATTCTATTATTGAAGTTTAGATTGTGATCTTTTTGTGTTATAGTTGAATCAACTTACCTTGTTTTATGTTGTTGTTGGTTATTTGTGAAAAGAGGATGAGATGAGTGTAAACAGAAGTAACGGTAGCCAACTTGGTCACCAAGATGACATTGGTAACATGAACGATGTCAATGACACTCAAGTTGGTGGTTTAGGTGAATCTTAAATTAGTGTCCTCGTCATGCCACTACGTTAAATAAGGCGCTTCTTGGGAGGCAACTCAAGTGTTTAATTTTTTAATATTGTTGTTTGAATAACGGGTGTTGAATGTGCAGGTTGAAAAGTTGAGATTTAGGGAAAATGGACAGTTAAGTAAGCTAAAAAAGTTCACTCGGCGTCTCGCCGAACAGGTCGGTGAACCCAACTAGGACCCCTGTTTAAACCACCCAGCTTGCTGGAGGTTTTGTAAAACTTGGCGAGTCAAAGTGCTACTCGGTGCATCGCCGAGTGGGTCGGCGACGTAAGCTGAAGAGTCTTTAAGGCCAAACTATTTTAAATTCAAAATTCTCCCTCATTTCATACTTTTCGACTTCCAAACCTTCACAACCGCATAGTTTCTTACTTTTGTACTAGTTTACTTGCTTTTTGTTTGGGATCAATAACTTGGGGAGGATTTTTCGTATTCGTTGCTTGCCTAGCTTTAAAATTTTTTGGCATATAAGGTTGTTTTTCCTAACCCCAGTTTTACCTTTGGATGAAATAGAATGCTTGATCATTATGTTGTTGTTCTCTGTGTTCAGCTACCTCTTTTGGGTTGTTTTGTGAATATTGATTTCGATTGTGTTTTTGTGAATAGTGAGGTTATTGGTTTATATATATACATCTTGGTTGTGGTATTGCAGTTATTCATAGCTTGTGGCCTATTGTTTTGATAGAAAATGTTTTTGAACTAAATTTTAAAATTTTTCCACCTCTTTTGTGTGTGATTGTGGTTGTTCTTGTACAAATTTGAGTGTCGGTTGTGTTAAATACCGATGACTTGAATAGTTCTCTTAATCGAATAAAATGAATGTGCAGCTATGATGAGGCAAACGAAGTTACATAGGCATTATGTGAACTTTTAGCATCTCGTTGTGACTAGCCGGTTGTCGAATGAGTCTCTTGTGATGAACATTGCACGCTAGCTAGAAAGTGTGGAGTCTTGTTTGATAATTGTATCAATGCCTTGTGTGGTGAGGTTTTCTTGAACATTGTGCTTGATGCCACCTAGAATTTGCCTCGTTAGTCTGACTGATTGAGTGATGCAAGCAATAGACATGATCTTAGGCAAATATTTTAAAGAGTGAGCCTATTCGACAACATACCTTTATGTAGCCAACCTTATGAGATGTGTGAATCTTGCCTTGCCCCTTTTGATCCTTACCCCTTTTCTTTGAAGAAACTTGAGCAATTGTGACCTCTCTTTATCCATTCATCTATAACTTTCATGAAGTATGGTTTGTTTGATTAGCCAACTTAGGCTAAAAGCCTAAGTTGGGGGTGTGGTGAAAAAGAAGGAAAGTCAGAGAGTGTGAAAAATCCTCCCCCCCCTCCCCCCCTTTGTCTATGGATTGTTTTGAAAAGGTGGAACCCCTCCATGTAAATAAAAAAAGATAAGAAAAGAGAAAAAAGAATGAAAAATAAAAAATAAAAAATAAAAGAGAAAGACCAAAAAAGTTGTGAAACAAAGTAGTGAAAATTGCAAAAGAAATGGGGTATCCGGTGGTTCATATGAAGTTTATTAATGGGGTGGATTATGAGCATGTTTGAAATGTTAAAAAGAAGGAGGAAAGTGATGTTCAAGCCATACTTCATGAAGGTAGAAGCCATTAAGCCTAAATGATCATACCTTTACACTCAGCCCCGTTACAAGCCTTGAAAGACCTTTGTGATCTTAAGTGAGCTGATACTAATGTTGATTGGAAAATAAGGGCAAGCCTATGGGTGTAGTCATTCATGTGTTCATCTTTGTGAGTGTGAGAGTTGTATGTGATTCCTGAACCTTAAATTGTTAAGAAATTTTGTGTAGATATGGAATCATCATTGTTGTGAGGGAATTTTAATACCTTTGTTGAGCTTGGACTTGCAGTTGAAGCAAGCATTGTGAGCTTGAGTACTCTTGATGATGGTGAGTGATGTGCTGCGAAATCATGGCACATTTGATGCTTAATAACTATGAACTAATACTGAAATTAAGTGAAATTTTGGGATTATTTGATGGGTTTGTTAAATGTGTAGGCCTAATCTGGGTTGTATAGAAAAGTAGAAAAAGAAGCAGAACTAATGTTGACCAGGTGAAGTTCACGGCCAACTTCACGGACCGTTAACTTCATTACGGTCCGTGGTTGAGCTCGTGAAAGTGAGGCAGTGCTGGGCCTTGAGAAAATGAAGAGCAAGAATAACCAAGTGAAGATCACGGAGGGTTCTACGGGCCATAGTCCTCACCATGGATCGTGGTACCTGCCGTGAAGCTGAACCAGTGTGAAAGCAAGAAAGAGTTGAAAGAAGGTTGAAACCCAAGTGAAGACCACATGCGATTTCACCGGCTGTGGTCCTCACTACGGACCGTGGTAACTCTCGTGGTGCATTTTCCAATGACCAAGTTTGAAGACCCACTTTCGGGAATCTCCAAAGCAAGACCACAAAGGGATTCACGGACCGTGAAGCCCTTGATGGGTCATGGTAGTGGCCGTGAAAAGGCTTGACAACTCAGTCCTAATTCGATTAGGACTCATTTTAAACATTCTGTTTTGAATTACTTTAGGTCGTTTTTAAATTATTATTCATTATCTTACGTTTGACGACTAAGAACAGAGTATTCCTCTTAGCTTTCAATTTTTAGATTGTTGTTTATTGTTATCAGTTGGGAATTCGGGTTGAGATTATCAGCGTATCAAAGTGATTATTAATTTGCCAATTAATTTCGTAAGTCTTTTTCAATATGCTTTTATCCCTAATTATTGATTGTTTATGTGAAATCATGAGTGGATAAATACCTCTACAGAGGTTGTGGGATCTATGACGATATTTTAGTTGTGATCCCGTAAAACGAGTAAAAGGCAGTCTGTGTTTACAACCTGAAGTTTTTAGCTTTCAATATCATTGTAGTCTAGTGATGACTGAAGAGAACGTACAAATAATAAATAAAGAAGAGTATACAAATGAGGAATCTACAGAACAAAAAGTAATATTTGATATTAATATATTTGAACAAATAAAAGGAAAAGAATTAGATCTCAGTGTAGAAAAAATATTCAAGATACCATTGATAAGAAATATATTTAAAAGACAAAAAGAGGAATATTATGTAGTAAGTCAAAAAGAACATATAATAGATTGTGAATACACCAAAGGAAAAGCAAGAATACCTATAATAGATAAACGAATAATAAATAAAGAAATACAAGAAATTAAAGCTAAAGACCCCATAAAATACGTACACTTAGGCGGAACAGAGATATTAATAAAAGCTTGTTTCAGAGAAGGAATAGATACACCAATA
>JAJOOR010015663.1:0-40560 GCA_036250505.1 Solanum acaule | reverse complement strand
AGTGAAAGAAAAATTAGCTTTTTAGGCGTTGGAGTTGGGGGTGGGGTGAGGTGGGCAGGTTAAATTTAAAAAGTTTTAAGTATTTTTTTTTTGTGGGGAATATGGGGGTGAAGAGTGGGGAAGAGATCTTGCTTTTGAATCTTTTAACATGATCCGTATAATAATATGGGTAAATATGGATACCCATATTATCCATTGGGTAACTCGGTTTTACCCATTTAAATTATGAATCGAGTCGAGTATTTTACCCATTTTTATTTCACTCATTTTTTATCGACCCATATTTGACTCGACCCGCTCGTATGCCGCTCCAATATATAACCAGTCACATATTTGGATAACAATATTAAAATGACTAAAATATTTTCGAATGTCTTTTTTTCTCAAGAATTACAAATTTAAAAGCATCTTTATAAAGAAAAGGAGGAATAAACAATATGTGTGAAGAGCAAATTCAAATTTATTTATGCAAAAGGTATTTTAAAATTAAATTAGAATAAAACAATTAAGCATAGAATATGTTTTTCAAAAAATTGGTTAAAATAAAAATGTTTATAAGTTTAACAATCATAAGTTGAGGTAGTGACGTAACCACAATTTCTATTGAGGGGTTAAAAATATGAAAAATGAACGCACAAAAAAGTCAAAGATGGTTCAATATCTCTCTCTCTATATATATACTATATAAATTGCTCGCGCTTCGCGCAGTCAGAAATAATAATTACATTGAACTTGCAAATAATCCTTTATAAATATCCTCCATACATTAAAAATAATGGAAAAAATAGGTTCTTAAAAAAACATTAGCAATATTCTAGCATGAATTTGATTATTTGTCATTATCACATAACTCAAGAACCTCTAATGAATGAATTATTCAGGAAATAATAAATCATTGGTTCTTTAATCAGCATTAAAAGCAAAATAAAGAAGATAATAAGAATATATATATATATACACAAAGGCATTTTGTAAGAAAAAGAACACATTTAAGTTGCATAGATTATACAATTGTGATATGTCTTAGGAAAAAATTCAAAAATTCGTTAACAGATTCAAAAAAGAAATTACGCTTGAATTTTTGAACTTGCATAATGAATTTCTTTAATTAATAAGTGAGAAACTTCATATCTATGTAAAAATAGATAGTATGTAAGCTTATATATAGTACTTTTAAGATATAAAATTTTATATAGAATATCAAAACATGAATTGTTGGAACTGAATACAATAACTATTTTATGCACAATGAATATACCTAATATGTGTGTATATGTTCAATAACTTTGTAGAAACATAAACAACAGAGTTTAAACATGTAATAAAAAACAACAATTAATATAATAAGCATAAAATAATGACTGTAAAAAAACATATCAGGATATGTAAAAATATAATGAGTAGAAAGGAAAAATTTGAGTCCACTGAATGCGCAGTATCCCCTAAAGAAAACTATTCCCCTCTAATACCTGCGGTTTAAAGAATTAGATCCTCTCAGGATGGAATTATTTTATTCACCAACGTATTGATACAAAAACAATGGTATCAGTAAGCCACTCAACAGGAGCAAAGTACACTAATATTTTATTGTGCAGAAGAAGAAGAAGTTCCTAATTTTCATTGTTTTAAAATGAGAGGAAATTCCTCTATTTATTAACAACAAAGGGTAGTGTGAAAAAATACTTATTGTGCCTTATCGGAAAGGTCACAACCCTTTGGAAAAGTCACAACCCTTCAGAAAGGTCACAACCTTTCATAAACGTCACAACCTTTCGTAAAAGTCGCAACTTTTCATAAAAGGGAACGCTCTATATATATATAAAGGCATTTCGTAAGAGAAAGAACACATTTAAGTTGCATAGATTATACAATTGTGATGCATGTCTCAGGAAAAAAATTCAAAAATTTGTTAATAGATTCAAAAAAGAAATTACGCTTGAACTTTTGAACTTGCATAATGAATTTCTTCAATTGATAAGTGAGAAACTTCAAATCTATGTAAAAATAGATAATATGTAAGCTTATATATAGTACTTTTAAGATATAAAATTTTATATAGAATATCAAAACATAAATTGTTGGAACTGAATACAATAACTATTTTCTGCACAATGAATATACCTACTATATGTTTATATGTTCAATAACTTTGTAGAAACATAAACAACAAAATTTAAAACATGTAATCAAAAACAACAATTAATATCATAAGCATAAATTAATGACCGTAAAAAACATACCAGGATATGTAAAAATAGAATGAGTAGAAAGGAAAATATCGAGTCCACTGAATGCGCAGTATCCCTTAAAGAAAACTATTCCCCTCTAATACCTGTGGTTTAAAGAATTAGATCCTCTTAGGATGGAATGATTTTATTCACCAACGTATTGATACAAAAACAATGGTATCAATAAGCCACTCAACAGGAGCAAAGTACATGAATATTTTATTGTGCAGAAGAAGAAGAAGTTCATAATTTTTGTTGTTTTAAAATTAAAATGAGAGGAAATTCCTCTATTTATTGACAACAAAGGGTAGTGTGAACAAATACGTATTGTGCCTTATCGGAAAGGTCACAACTCTTTGGAAAAGTCACAACCCTTCGGAAAGGTCACAACTTTTCATTAAACTCACAACCCTTCGTAAAAGTCGCAATTTTTCATAAAAGTCACAACTTTTCATAAAAGTCACACATTTTAATAAAAGTCACAACTTTTCATGAAAGGGAAGGCTAGATTTGGAAATAAATAAATTAAGAGGGAATCTTTGTTTGTGGTGGCGCCACATAGGCGGGCCTAGGGTTCTCTTCTATATATATATATATATGGCCTAGTACAAACACATCTATAAATATTTGTAAAAAAAGCAACGTAAAACGTACTTTTAGCAAGGAAGCACAATGCATTGCATTATTGTACTAAAAATAATGTTTGTACGGTCAACATGGACAACACGTACTTTTAGCAATAAAGGCTGGGACGAACACAACAAGAGGTTGTTGTACAAAAACTTACATGAATTGTACAATTGATGAATTTTATTTAGCCTCACACCTGTATTGCACTTCAATTGCAGTCCACAATTTTTCATTTCCTAGGACCACCTGTCTCCCTTTTTACTATTTAGGATCTGGCTTCAATTCACTTCTACTTCCATTCTTCTTCTTTCTTTAGACCTCATTGTTCTTATATCTTGTTCTTTGTTCCTGATTTTCCTCTACAAGTTGTTTGCCCCAGATTGGTCTGCTACCAAGATTCATGCTATCTATGGTCAATATTGGCTAGATTTTCTTCATCTAATCTGGTGTATTTGTAAGTGTTCAGTCCTTTTGAATATAATTTTGTACTTTAATTTTTATATATATATTTGTAATTGTACATGATTTACACATGTATCATGTCTCTTTGATGAATTTTGTCTTCGTTTTCAACTAATTAGTGAAGAATTAAACCTTAACATTTTTGAGCTGTCAAAGTTCATTGAATTTTAGAAGTGGATTGTTCACCCTAGGTATTTAATGGTATGAATGAGACATCATATTTTGACTATTCCGTTGTCTTTGTCCTTTTTGTGTTGCATTAGTGAAATTTCTGGGAGCTAATGAGCAAAGACTCTTCTTAACTTGTTTCACAATTCTACTTACTATCATCTTCCATGTGCTAAATATGCAAAGTATGATTGTTAATTACTTGTTGCATATACTATCCTTGCTTTATTTTGATCAACAATGAGATCTTGAGTATTGTTTAGTGGTACTATCATTTTTTTAATTTTGGTGTTCGGCATATTGTTCTACTTTCTCTTTAAATTGAGAATTAGTATAACTATAAGAATAGTCTACTATAGGCTGATTTTTGCATTTAAAAATTCTTAGGAACTAATTCAATTTATCCATCAACATTATTAGTCCCCTTTTCTTAATTCTTTTAGACCTAAAAGAAAATACAATGGGATAACTAATAGTGCATTGATAATATTACTGAATATAAATTATATAGACAACTTTTAAGCTATAAATTATATAGACAAATTTTCTTATCCTTTTTGTATCACGACTGGAGTCTACACCCTGGACGTGGCCGGCACTCGAGAATCATTGTTGGTCCCTAAGGGAACCCTCATCCTGATTAACTACAAGTGGAAGACTAATTCAAGCATACAAAAGCTTAAAACTGAATTAAATTTCATTGAACTCAAATACTCAACCTTTTAAAAAGTCTGTACAATACTCAAAAGAAAGTAAATACAGAAAACTCCTCAACTCTGTCTATCTATGAAGCCTCTACTATTACAGAAGGATATCTGGACAAGACCCACGACATCTCAAAACTACTAACTGTAAGGTAAAGGTGAAGTCCTCCAAAATATAAGAAGGCTCACCAAAGCTGACTGGAATATCACATGACCTCAATGAAACGCATGTTGATGATCCTGAGTATCCGTATCTGCATCATAGCAGGCCAAATGACGTCAGTAAATGGAATGTACAAGAATGTAAAGGGAACTCTGCAACATAAGTGTAAGCTCGAACTGATAATAAGGAAGACATACTCACCTCGTCTCAACTCAACATGACTTAAGAATACTCAACTTGACTCAGGAATGCTTAACTCAACTCAAGGATACACAACTCAACTCAAGGATGCTCAACTCAACTCAGAATATTCAACTCAACTCAGAATATTCAACTCAACTCAGGAAACTCAACTCATAATGAAAGCAACAATAAAAGATTATATATACATGAAACTTTTAAAACAGTAGATAATAACTCTAATGTATATGAAAATAGAATAATAACTCTTTACTCTTAGTTGGGAGATTCTCTAACTGACAACCATCACTATGAGATATATGATGATACATTGTCTCGTCCATGCTGCCAGAACTTTCCTATACCTTGTCGGAGTATAGGAAATCCTCAACTAAGTGGGTCCACTAAGCTATGCTTAAAATGTAATAAAGAATCATCTAAAAAAGTATGACCCTTTATTCATGTTGGCATACATGGTTTATGAGGACTTTGAGTTGTCTGAACCTGCCCTTATATCGATGCTCAATACTACTCCCAATAATATAACTCAGGCTCATACGTTTAAAAACATTTCCTCATCCTCAAACTTTGAGATTATTACTCAAATGGTTCTCTTAAAAGAGATAGTGCTCAAAACTCCTCATGAACTCATTTGGAAATCGAAGTTTCCTCTTATTTTAAATGTAAAAAACATTTACTCTTGGGAATACTTAGTCCCCTTATATTCATTTTAACTAAAATGAAACTCGACTCTCCTCATCCTCATACTCATTTACTCAAGTCTTTAAACAAATTATAAATAATTGTAAAAGACTTCTCAAAATAGAGTTCATTCCGAATTATCGACGGGAACAACTCAATTCAAGGGTTTCAATAGCCATGTATAGAATTCAATACTCGGAACTCAATAACTTCATAACTCAAGGACTCAATGATACTACTCATCTCAAGAATGCTCGACTTATAGGATTCATGCGGAATTATGGGCATGAAAAACTCAACCCAAGAACCTTCATGAATAACATATGGTAGTCCCATAATTAGGAATATAATCTCAAAAGGGTTAGTGACTCAATACTCAAGAACTTAGAACTTAAAGATACTACTCCTCTCAAAGATACTCAATTTATGGAGTTCATGCGGAATTTTGGGCATGAACGACTCGACTCAAGGATCTCAATGATAATGTAGAATCATGAATACACTCTTCTCATTCTCATGCTCACTTACCTGAGTCTTGAAATAAATTATAAGTAATTGTAAAAGACTCCTCGAAAAGACTCAAAGGGACTTTCTCCAACTTTACTCTTAACTCTGCCTCGAATTTGAAGTATGAATTCAAGGATTATGATTAGGATATAGGATCTCTCAATGATTAAATGAATTTTAGATAGTTGATAACAAGAAACAAGCGAAGACACAAACTGGAGGTCACTGGCGCGACACGGATCATGAATTAAATTTTTGGTTATGAAATAATTTTTGAGGCAGAGGACTCTGTATCCTTTCCGCATCGTGAAGAGGGGGTGAGTATCTAAAGACTGATAATCTTAAGTGTCTTTGCGACGCTGACCTGAGTGCAATTATTTGTCCGATCTTTTCTTTCTCTCCCATCTTGATTCAATTCATACCCTATGCAATTCTATGGCCCCATTCACGACTTTTCATAAACCCAGAATGTTTTTAATGAAACACACACAAAACTCATTAAGAATAACATTCATTCGCAAAACCGTCACCTCAAGAACTCAACAACACTCCATTAATAAAGAGTGAAGCTAAACCTCAAGAATTCATCAAGAATCTCAATCAATCAACTTTAAAACGAATTCAATGATGAAATTTTGCAGAATTGGCATGAGGGTGAACAAACCCAACACTATGAAAGCTTACATACCTAGAAGAACAATCTTTTTGAAGAAACTTGAAGGAAAATCTTGAAAAATGAACCCTAGCCTTAGCATTTCTTGAATTACTTGAGCGTAGAATTTTAGGAGTGAATGAGAGGGTTTGATTTATGAAAACTGATTTTTCTACATGTTTAGGGTAATTTAGATGACCTCCTAAGGGTTTTTAAGACTAAAATACCCTTAAAGAAATAAATAAAATGAGCTGGGAGTCGAAATTTTTTTCCGTATTGGATCCATAACGAGAAGTCATCAAGGAGCTGCTGCCAGGTTTGAGCATCATTAGTAAATCAGTCATGAATTTTACTAAGAGATTGGATTTTAGCAAAATAGGTGGCATTGGAAAGAGGACTCGAAGACCTTTAATTTGATAGGTATTGGGCCACCTAACTCTTTATGTGCTAAAAGATATGGTCGTTTGAAGTTGACCCAAAACTTAAGAAAATGATGGGTGACTTGAGGGAACTTCTCTTTAATTCTTTTTTTTTTTAACTAAAGGTAATACATCTAGTGACCTTAACACCTAAGAAAGTTTAAAATCACTCAAAAAAAATTCATTCACAATGAAGAAGGGTTCGAGTCTTATCTAAAAACAATTTGGGCTGTTACAATATCTCCCCCTTGGGATTTTCGTCCACGAATGACGGTTGGACTGGGAATGGAACGGGGTTAATCTTACTACCTCTTCTGACTCATGAACTATCCTACTAACATAGGCTGAACTAATTCGTACTAAGAGTTTGGACTCTTTATAGCACCCAAGTCAAGAACGGTGCTATTGTGAACATAGTCACGCTCTCTCTAAAGTTACCTTATTTGAAACAAAGGAATTTTGGGCATGACGTAAGACTAGGATACCTTGCCTGGGGTAATGTGACTGCTAGCTATTAAGCTTAATAACACTCCTCAACTACGCTCTTCTTTCCTTGTTACCATACCTTATTGGCTGCAACTCATAGCTCCCACAAGAGTGGCTTCTCTTACTAAGGTCTGAGTCTAACGGAACTCTCTTACTATATTCAAGCTTAACCCAAATCATATGGTTCAGGCTCTATACCTCTCTATAGGGAATCTCATCC
Organism: Solanum acaule; assembly: GCA_036250505.1. Lineage (NCBI taxonomy): Eukaryota > Viridiplantae > Streptophyta > Magnoliopsida > Solanales > Solanaceae > Solanum > Solanum acaule. The sequence goes on along the minus strand of JAJOOR010015663.1, from coordinate 33,039 downwards.
TAAGGATATTACTCCTGACCACCACAATCAACCAACATTGAGCTCATATCAAGTGTCAAGACCCGAGTATACACCCTGGACGTGGCCGGCACTCGAAACTTAGCAAACTCGGTGGCGTTGGAAAGATAATTTAAGGACCTTTCATTAGATATCTTATGGGCCACCTAACATATCTTGTACTGAAGGTTATGGTTATTTTAAGTTGACCCAAAACATAGAAGAACCTAGGAATGACTTAAATGAACTCTCTTTAATTCTTTTTGGAACTCAAGGTGCATCTAGTGACCTTAACACTTAAGAAATTTTAAATTCCTCAGTAAAATTCTACTTACAATGAAGGATGGTTTGAGTCTTAGCGTAAAAAATTTCTGGGGTGTTACAATATCTCCCTCTTGGGATCATTCGTCCTTAAATGATGACTGGACTGGGTAGGAATGGGTTACTCTTACTAAGGTCTACGTTTAATGGTATGCTCTTACTATATTCAAGCTTAACCCAAATCCTTAGGTTCAGGTTCTGTACCTCTCTTTAGGGAATCTCATCCCAAAACTAATACTTTTTACCACCACATTGGGCTCATATGAAGAACCACCTAATGTTTAACACTACTACCTTCACGCTTAGTACTCTAACAACTCCATTACTAACAGGACCTCTGAAAAGATATCTCCCATACTCTCTGGAACTCATTACTATCTTATTCTCAAACACTTGACTTAATTTCTCACCTTGTCATCTCCCCCTTAGGTCTAAAGCTGACACTTGAAAGCTATGGACCTATTCCATTATCATTGACTGGTCTACATCCTCTTTTACTTTAACACTCGGGAGAAGTTTATCTAATGACTACCGAACTCTCCATAAGCAGGTACTAAGAGCTCTTTCTAAGGTGTTTCTCTCAACATCTTACCCTCTCGGTACACTTCTTAATGCTCTTGTTACTCTTGTGACTTATCCACACTTCACTGCTCTTATCTAAGGGTTGGGTCTCTCACTTGTACCACTCATATTTATTGCAGCTAATCACCTCAATTCCTCACCTAATCTATGTCAAGTCTTCTAGATCAAATCTCAAGACTAACATCATCACCCTCATGTTGCCATCCTTGTGATCAAGATACTCATCTCAAATTCAAGCTTAATGTTTATTACTAAACCCGAATATCAATACGATTGCTCGCCTAATATGTTATACCTCATTACTTGATCAGTTCTATAACCTTATGAACATCATGACCCTCTAAAAAAAATCATAACCCTAGCTTAGATCTAACACTTTATGAATACCTTTGCTCTTCTTTTCGACACTTACACTTGGTCATTTCCTACACAATGACATTTCATCACAATCTCCTTTCTAGCTAAAACATGCTCTACCTCCTATGATGGAATCTTCACAACTCATCATTTCTTAGTCTACCCATAAGGGAAAACTCCTCATTAATAACTTACTAGGTGCATGACTATAATAACATAATCTGCCCCATTACTATCTATCTTTCATAGATTACCTTACCTCTGTATACTTTCCTCTAACTCTGGGCACTTTTTCTACTATTGCTCATGATCTCGTAGCTCATTCTACCTTTGCGGGTGAAAATACTACCCAAGCTCTAAACATACTCCCTCATAAGGATCTTAGCTTAAACAAGGCTTAAGGAAAAGAGTACAACTCGCATTTTAGCTCAAACACACGATTCACATGAATATGAGTGCATTCCTCTAAAACTCAACACTTAACTCACTCATAGGTTTTTCTCAAGCCCCTCTGGAGTCTCATGACTTTCTTAAAATTTTTCTAGCAGTAACTCATCGATAAGGGACTGACTTTTCTTTTCAACCACCTCTAGTATGATGGGTAGTCGAATGAATCTGAGAAACGCATGAATATGAATAAATCTCTATGACATAGCTCTATTGCACGATTAAGAGTATGAAAGATGGGAAAATCTTCTTAAATGTTAGTAGTCGCTCATTTATAGAAGTTGGGTCGTCACAACCATAAACAAGACCCTACTTGACGCGGCTTCATAGACACCCTAGAACTCTTGAACTATGTGTTCTGATACCAAGTTTGTCACGACCTAAGTTTACACCCTGGACGTGGCCGACACTCGAAACTTAGCAAACTCAGTGGCATGGGAAAGATTATTCAAGGACCTTTCATTGGATATCTTATGGGCTACCTAACACACCATGTACTGAAGGTTATGGTCATTTTAAGTTGACCCAAAACTTAAAAGAACTTAGGAATGACTTTAATGTACTCTCTTTAATTCTTTTTGGAACTTAAGGTGCATCTAGTGACCTTAACACTTAAGAAATTTTAAATTCCTCGGTGAAATCCTACTCACAACGAAGGAAGGTTTGAGTCTTAGCTTAAAAAAATTTCGGGGTGTTACATCAAGAACCACCTAATGTTTAACAAAACCACATTCAAGCTTAGTACTCTAACAATTCCATAGACTCCTACTAACCAAATCCTTAAGAAGTTCTCATTCTCTCATCATCCCTGCCATACCAACTAGAATTTCCCGCTTTACTACTCGGAACCAACTAAGGACTCTCTGTTAACTATTTCTCATAGTAAAACCTTAGCCTCCTCTTCCTCCTCATTTGGAACCTTAGATGGAATTATCACACCATCATCATCACAATAAGATCATTAACCTTTCCCTTCTAACATTACTCTACTACTAAAAAGATCTTTGAAAAGATATCTCCCATACTCTTTTGAACGCATTACTATCTTATTCTCAACACTTGACTTGATTTCTCATCTTATCATCCCCGCTTAGGTCTAAAGGTGACACTTGACATCTATAGACCTATTTCGTCGTCTCTAAACTGGTCTACATCCCCCTTTACTCGAACACTCGGGAAAGATTTATCTCATGACTACCAAACTCTCCATAAGCAAGTACTAAGACCTCTTTCTAAGATGTTTCTCTTGACCTCTTCTCATTGGATCCCAAGGCTGTCTCATCTAACTCTTTAGGAAAATTACACTTGCACCAGCCTATCCCATATTGGCAGCTCAATTATACAACCTAGGCACCAAAAAAAATCATAACCTCAATTGGGACCTCGTCTGGCAACATACCATCTAGGGTATACCTTTTACTGCTCTACCTTCATTTCTCTCATTTATGGGTCATAATACCACATTTTCATTCCAAAGTACCACTTTGATATCCTCACCTATTTCAGGTTAAACCTATTAGATCAGCTCTCAAAAATAATACCATCACCCTCATGTTGCCATCGTTTGATCACGATGCTCATCTCAAATTCAAGTTTATTATTTATTACTAAATCTGGATATGAATATGATTGCTCGCTTAATATACTAACTTACAACTACTAGATAAAAAATAAGAAACACTCGCCCACTAAAACCTCATGATAAGTAGTCAGTCTTTATCTCTGAGTCTTCATACTTACAATTTACCGCCACACTTCCTTTCTCAACTCAAGTACTATTTACCGATTCGCTATACATCATTGCCTAGTTAGTTTCTATAACCCTTTGAATATGATGGGCTTCCCCTTAAAAAATCATGAACCTAGTTTAGAGTTATCACCTCATGAATAACCCTACTCTTCAATTCAGCACCTACACTTGGTCGTTACCAACACAATGAAACCTCATTATAAACTCCTTTCTAGTTAAAATATACTCTTACTCATACTAACTTGTAACTATTCTTCTACCTCATATCATGAACTCTAAACAAGATTATTATCCCTTAATATACTCATAAAAGAAAACTCATCATTAATAACTTGCTGGGTGCATGACTATAATAACACAACTTGCCTCATCACTACCTCTCTTTCTTAGATAACTTATCCTCTGCATGCATTCTTCTAATTTAAGGGAACCTTCACAACTACTGCTCATAATCTCGTAACTCATACTACGTTTTTGGTTGAAAATACTACCCAAGCTCTAAAACGCACTTCCTCAAAAGGATCTCAGCTAAAACAAGGTTTAGAGAAGAGAGTACATCTTGCTTTTAGTTTGAACGCATGATACATATGAATATCACTCACGGGCTTGTCTCAAGCCTCTTCTGCAGTCTCATGACTTCCTTAAGACTTTTGTAGAGAGCAACTCATCGATAAAGAACTGACTTTAATTTTCAACCACCTCTAGTATGAGGGGTAGTCAAATGAATTTGAGAAACACATGAGTTTAAATAAGCTCCTTATGACATAGTTCTATTGCACGATATAGAGTAGGAAAGAAGGGAAACTTTTTCTAAATATTTGTAGTCCCTCATTTATAGAAGTGGAGCTCCCACAACCATAAATAAGATCCTACTAAAACAGGTTCATAGACGCCCTAGGACACTTGAACCGTGCTCTGATACCAAGTTTGTCACGAGCCGAGTCTACACCCTGGACGTGACCGACACTCGAGAACCATTGTTGGTCCGTAAGCGAACCCTCATCCTGGCTGACTACAAGCGGAAGACTAACTCAAGCATACAAAAGCTTAAAACTAAATTAAATTTCATTAAACTCAAATACTAAACCTTTTAAAAAGGCTGTAAAATACTCAAAAGAAAGTAAATACAGAAAACTCCTCAACTCTGTCAATCTATGAAGTCTCTACTATTACAGAAGGATATCGGGACAAGACCCACGACATCTCAAAACTAGTAATTGTAACGTAAAGGTGAAGTCCTCTAGAATATAAGAAGGCCCACCAAAGCTGACTGGAATATCACATGACCTCATGTATAATATATGGTAGTCCCATAATTAGTAATATAATCTCAAAAGGGTTAGGGACTCAATACTCAAGAACTTAGAACTCAAAGATCCTACTCCTCTCAAAGGTACTCAATTTATGGAGTTCATTCGGAATTCTAGGCATGAACGACTCGACTCAAGGATCTCAATGATAATGTAGACTCATTATTATACTCTCTCATTCTCATGCTCACTTACTCGAGTCTTGAAGCAAATTATAAGTAAATGTAGAAGACTCCTCGAAAAGACTCAAAGGGACTTTCTCCAACTTTTCTCTTAACTCTACCTCAAATTTGAAGTATGAATTCAAGGATTATTATTAGCATATAGGATCTCTAAATAATTAAATGAAGTTTAGATAGTTGATAACAAGAAACGAGTGAAGACACAAACTGGAGGTCACTAGCGCGATGCGGATGATGAATTAAATTTTTGGTCGTGAAATAATTTTAGAGGTAGAGGACTCTGTATCTTCTCCGCAACGCGGTGAGGGGGTGACTGTATGAAGACTGACAATCTTAAGTGTCTCCGCGAAATAGACTTGGGCGCAATTATTTTCCCGATCTTTTCTTCCTCTCCCAACTTGATTCAATTCATACCCTATGCAATTCTATGGTCCCAATTCATGAATTTTCATAAACCCAGAACGTTTTCAATGAAACCCACACAAAACCTATTAAGAATAACACACATTCGCAAAACTCTCACCTCAAGAACTCAACACTCCATTAATAAAGAGTAAAGCTAAACCTCAAGAATTCATCAAGAATCTCAATCAATCAACTTTAAAACGAATTCATGGATGAAATTTTACATGATTGGCATGAGGGTGAACAAACCTGACACTATGAAAGCTTACATACCTAGAAGAACAATCTTCTTGAAGAAACTTGATGGAAAATCTAGGAAGATGAACCCTAGCCTTAGCGTTTCTTGAATTTCTTGAGCGTAGAATTTTAGCAGTAAATGAGAGGGTTTGATTTATGAAAGCTGATTTTTCTACACGTTTAGGGTAATTTAGATGACCTCATGAGGGTTTTTAGGAATAAAATACCCTTAAAGAAATAAATAAAATGAGTTGGAAGTCAAAAAAAATTTCCAGCGGCAGTGAGGTCCATATTGGCTCTGTAACGCGTAGCCATCGCGGAGCTGCTGCTAGGTTTGGGCATCGTTAGTAAATCAATCAAAAAAATTTACTCAGAGCTCTAATTTTAGAAAAAAATGGAGGCTTTTGAAAGAGGAATTGAAGACCTTTAATTTGATAGGTCATGATCCACCTAACTCTTTATGTGCTAAAAGATATGGTCATTTGAAGTTGACCAAAAACTTAAGATAATGATGGGTGACTTGAACAAACTTCACTTTGATTCTTTTTTTTTTTTTGAACTAGAGGTACTACATCTAGCGACCTTAACACCTAAGAAAATTTAAAATCACTCGGAAAAATTCCGTTCACAATGAAGAAGGGTTTGAGTCTTAGCTAAAACAAATTTGGGGTGTTACATTTTGTTTTGTTGGTCTTTCATGATATGCATTTCTTTTTCTTATCATTCTTTTCTTTGAAACTGAAATTTTTATATATAAAATAGTATCTCTTTTATATTTTGGAAATAACTATATGAACCTCTTGTACTCTGTGACCGAAAATGTAGCACGTACCTAAGAGAACATCAAAGGAATAGTTACTAAAATAATTCATTATAATGTTATTATACTCTAACTGTCAGTCTATGAAAATTGCCACATTAAGAAATAAAAGTGGTTACTCTCTTGAATATAAGTGGAGTTAATAATCTATTATAGTCAACAAAATCTGTTGAGGAAGCATTCTTTCATGTTCAACATTTGGTATTTCTGATTTAGACAATAGTTACTTGACTAAAATTGAGCGGTTGTATTCTTTAGTGGTGAGTCTACATCTTCTGTTTTATGATATTCAAATAGAAGAGGTAAAAGTGTTGATTTTTGTGACTTAAGAAAGTTTATGCATTATTACTTTCTGAGTTTAATTAATTTTCTATGAACAAATATCATTCTATTAAAATAACGAAGGGCCAACATGTCAATTTTACTAGATCGTTTTTTATATTATATCCCAATATAATTTTCTTATTATAATTTGATTAGCATGCATGTCATTATGAAATGCCAGATAATCCAGTGGTAGGTTTATTGACTTAGTGCCAAAAAAAATTGTATTTCTAACTCTATTTCTTCAGTAAATTGAGCAAGTCTAGATACTTGTGAAACATACTGAAGTTGTTGATGTAATTTCTGAAACAGAAATGACTTGTCGTTAAGAAGATATAGTGACTTTGAGCTTGGTCTAGATCTTGGCAAAGAGGTTGATTTCCAAATTAGACATGACAGAAGGATAGAAGAAAATTGTTCCATAAAGTTCATGAATGATGGAATAGAATAGGAGACTGAAAGTTCACACAATAAAAGAAACACGATCATTTACCTTAAGCTGCTTGGAACCATCGCTGGCAGATGATCCAGAAACTTCAATTCAGGTCTTTGTGACCGACAACATGAACACTGTGTAGAAAAGAGTGTGGAATGGATGTGACACCATTTCCTCCAAGCTGAAATACAGAAAAAAAGTTGACAGTCAATGACATTTACAAAAGAAGCAATAAAAGGACGATATGATGCTAAACCTAGACTCTTGAAGAACTTTTACACAAAATACAAATTGATTAGCTAAAGAAAAGGGGAACAATACCTTGATGACACAGTAACGATGTAAGCAAGACCAGCAACTGAAACATACTATCGACAATATTCAGACTGTGATTTTACTGAATATGATTCTTTTATAGGTGTGAAGGGTGAGCCAATGTATTTTTATCTATAGTGTATCTGTAGATTCTTTTTTTCTATCAATTCAATAAGTTAATTTAATGTTTAGTTCGGTTAACATCACACATTCTTAACTTCATTACTTATTATAGTGGATGACGTCGTGAATTTGGTTCTTGATAAAGTGATATCTAGGATACACAAGTCTTTTCAATGGTTTAAGAGAGAAAATTGAACTTCTAAACTTCTCTTAAATTGCAATTGTTCAGCCACTTGAGGAAGAAAGCCAGACGTGACCTTCTAGATTTATTCACAAAAATAATAATTAAGCATTCATTCTTTGTTCTTTACCTGTTAACATGTGTATTGTCACCTTCTTTTCCAGCATACCATGGGTACCCTCAATTTAAGGAATCCACCATTAGCATCACTTAAGACTCCAAAGAGCAAGATTCGGTCTCGCTGCTTGGAAGCTTCAGAAGGCCTCTGTAATTCTCTTTCTTATTTTCTTCTGTTGAACTTTTCAGATTTTCCTTGATCCCTTATACTTTCAATTCTAGGATTGTAACGACCGGTTCCCGTCGTTATAGAAAAGCCAACGGGGAAAATTGGGCCGAAAAACATTTTTGTAGTAACTTAGGATTTCCCAACCTAGTCCAAATTTGGACGAAATTGGAGTCAGCAAGGTCTAGGGAAATATGGTAACAATTGGGTGATCTAATTATGATTTTGATCACATGAGTAGATAAACCCCAAAAATGTTGTATTTTGTAATTTTCAAACTTGAGAGCTAAGGAACAAACCCATGAGTCTTCTTGATAGTTTTCCACCATTCTTGAGGCTAAAGGTAAGGTTTTAACTCCCCAAATCCATTTTTCGATCTGTAGAACGTAATCTAATGGGTAATTATCGATGCGGGAGGGTCTTGATCTGGAATTTATGGTGGAAAAAGCCCTAATCTGGGTATGGGGATCAAGGGTTTGACCTAGGATTGATATTATTGATATAATCCGGGTAATTAGGTGTCGTTTTTTTATCCTTGCAATATTGTGATTGTTTGTAGACCAAGAACAAGCGGAACGAATCATACATCGGTTAATTTCCGCAATCCAATTAGTACTTCGTAATAGAATAGTAAGTTATAATCACCTAGCATTTAATTACGGCTATGAAAATAGTTAAACAAGCATCTATGTGCTTAAAAAAACTTAAAGAAGAGCAAAAAGAGAAATAAAAATATTGTTTGTTACTTGCCCAAGCGGGGACAACCCAAATCAAGGTCCATGGGAAGGGGGAGTGTTACTGTCGAAATCTAGGTCCTCCGAGGCTATCTCGCCAGTCCACGCCTCACTCAACTAGGGGAACTCCTGAAAGTCCTCCAGCTCAAGCCTGGGAAACTTCTGCTGGGGGGCGATGCAAGAGAAAATGACATTAATGGTCTTCCGCATCCGTCCCATCAGATGGTCCCTCACTACATTCTTCTTCTCCCATTGTAGCTGGCAGTGGAGCATCTCAACCTCGAAGGCAGTGAAGGATGGAACCTGAGTCGAGGTGCTAGCATAGGAGCCTCACAATCTCCTCCTGACGGCCGCCAGGTCCTCCTCCACAAGAGCGTCTGATAGTGGGGGCTGAGACTGGGTACAGAGGGTGTCTCAACCTCATCATAATCCTCTCCTTCGTTTTCTTCCTTAGCCGCTGCTAGTTTTGCCGGCCTCATCCATCTTTATTTTATTTCTTCCTAGGGTGGAGGGATGCCTAATCAAAAGTGGATGAAAAGGGGGATCCATAGGAAGTACCTCATCAATGTCCAAGAGTGGCACCCCCGCCCGCTTGCACATCTTCCACTCGGATATGATTTTTGCCCCCACATTCAGCCCAATCCCCTGCATAGCATAAGCCACCGCTAGGGCCCAAGGAAAGGTCATATCAGTGTAGTTGCCCGACGGGTGGATCCTCCTAGATAACTGGTGCAGCCATCTCTTTGCATCTGTTGACCAGTAAGTACTGGTGATGCCCAACATAGTAGCCCAATAAACTCGGTCCAGGCGCACAGCCTCAACCAGTGTGTCCCGTAGCCAACTCAAATCCATCTCCCTCAGTCTATTCTCATACTCTGAGTTGGAGACCTCCGGGACCTCGAGCACCGCATTGATGAACTAAGTGCTCAGAGGGATGTCGACTCCACGGATACAGATGGTAGGGTGAGGATCGTCTCAGCATACAGTAAGGAGTAGGGCATAGAACTCCCTCACCCAACCTAAGCGCGCTGCAATGGGAGCCTCTGTCAGTGGACCCCAACCAAACTCCATCAGTTGGGCATGGAAGACGGGTGCTTTCTCCGCTAAGCCCACCAAGTGGAAACCCCTCTCGCACAAGAATTTGTTGTTCTGGTGATCATGGTATCTTTCCCAACTTGCAGCATCGAGGAACCGGATGTAGGGAAAGTTTTCTTCATTGATTCCAGCCATGGTTAGACAAGCCTGCAAAATTTCATGAAACATACACGTTAGGACTCCATGGAATTATTCAATCCTTGGCTAAGGAAATAATTTTTTTTTATTTGAAGTGGAAAGGGGCCATTGTTCTGCAGGATCCCGCCATAGCGGGATGAAGGCCGCCACAGCGGGATGGAAGTCCACAGAGTGGCCTTCATCTAGGTCAAACTTCAGGGGGCGATGATAGCGCCCCTTCGCCCCAAAACCTCATTTTTAGCAAACTTTTCACCAAATCAGTGTTTCTAGAGTACCCTGGTATCTAAATATGTGAATACCTCATCATTTCAACTCATAAATGGTGCCCGAAGTCAAGATTTCTACCAAGAAACTATTCAATTTCCCCCACCCATTTCGAAACCATTTCGGCTCTATTTTCTCAAAATCCTTACACTCAGAATGTTGTGGAGACATTGTGAACGTAAGGAAAGTGTCCATACTAAGTTTTTCTTATCAAATCAATCAACCCATGTGAAAAATTTTAAAACTACCCCAAATCCATTCTACCCAATCGATTATTTTTGTGCAATCGTTGTTAAGCAAGCATTGAAGTAATTACAGTAGGAAGCAAGAACATTACCTTAAGATTGACGTTTGGAGCAAAGCAATTGAGAGAATTTTTAGAGTTTGGGGTGGGGGGAGCGGTATAGAAGGAAATGGGAAACCATTCCCTTTTCCCTATTCTAATATGGTCTCGACCTCCCACCACGGTGGAATGGTCCTGCCATAGCGGCCCCGTCTCAGCTGGAATCCTGCCTCTCTGGCAGGGTTAGGCCATGCAAATTGGCGCATCTATTTTCCTCTGTGTGTTACTGTGTTTCCCTAGCCAGTTCCCTAGGTAAAGATCCTTTCGTTCCTAAGTCTTGGGGGACCGCTATCTTTCGTTGTTCCATGACGGGTTGATCCGTTAGATTCAAAGTACTCCAAATTGGCTCGTGCTTACTTCTCGGCTTGTCGTTCGTGGACGAATGAGGGGTAAATTGGTATCTATTGTAACGACCCGAACCGTCGTTACTTATGAAAGTCAAAACATTGTAAGTAACTGGACCCCATTGTCCCTCCAGAGCGGGGTAATGCCGCTACGGCAACGGCGCCCTAGCGGGATGGGAGCGCCAAAGAGGGATGGACGAAGGGCAGAACTTAATGACGCAAAGTCTTATTTCCTCCTTTTGCCCTAAGTGCCAAAAAGAGGCGAGGATCACCCCAAAAAATCTCAAAAGGCTGCTCTAGGCTTGGGAAGGAAGGAGAAACATATTTCTAGCACAAGATTGACGATAACTCACTAATTCCCTGCCAAAATCTTCCGTCTCGTTGTCTGAAAGCTAGGTTTGGAACTACAATCTCTCTACAGCTACTTGGCGCCCAGGTAGGCTAGGTTTACATTACTTGGGTAGTCATAAATTCATCCTCACTATGTAATATATTGCTAATTAACGGTAGAATTCATGCTTAGTCCTTCAGGCATAGAAAAAGGGATGGTTATACATGTATTCCTAGTCGTTAAATATGATGTGTATTGTGGGGGGAAGCCTCATCCTATAAACTAGGGGTAGGTGATGGTTCGACTTCCCATTTGAGTTATATATACTTGTTAATGGCTCAAATGTATGCGTGCATGTATGTGAATTGAGAAACATGAATTGAACCTAATGAAATAACTAAGTATGAACAATTACATAACATGAACCTGTTACTTGATTGTGTGAACTGTTCATTATGGATGTGGTTTTGCTGACTTAACTGGGTGTCACATTCTGACATATATATTGGATCGGGTGTCACGTTTCCACACATATATTGGACCGGATGTCACGTTCCGACACATATATAGTGGATCGAGTATCATGTTCCGACACACTAACAGTTTGGGTGTGGGTTCCATGAAAGAACCACTTGTGAATACTACATTCATATATACATGTCATTGATATTGGGGAATTTTATATTGCTCCTAAAATGATAATTGAATTATGCATCATGTATATGTGTGTTTACTGTGTTGTATTTACTTGTTAGTATCTCGTTTACTAGAATTAACTATGAATAATCATGCCCAATCGGTATGTTGTCTGGTAAGTGGAGATCGAGGGTCCAGGTGTTACTATCAGTTATTTCAGAGAGGTTGTTTGTGTTCTTAAACAATGAGAAGTGGGGTAGTGCTTATGATGTAGAAAGTAGTTAGGTCCTACCTTGGGAAGAGGACTCGTATTCGAAACGGTTAGCGATCCTTGATAGAGTATGCTATGTGTTCAAGGGCTGAATTGTAATGCAGAAGAAGCGAGAACATATCGTGACTGGTTGGTACGGTTTGTAGTGGTTGTATTCGGGGAACTCCTCTATGAGATAGAATGGTTAATCTATGATCAAGAACAGAGCGAGCAGGGGGATATAGTAGGGGGTTAGAGTCAAGTGTACTAGTACGTTCAAAGTATATGGGAATGGTAAAGGCAGGAGGATAAAGGTTGAGGGGTGTACTTTCTATTAAATATTTCTTACTGGTTGATTTCTTTATATTATGCGGTGGGCATCGGGTTGACCGATGATGCCTACCAATATATGTTGTTTGTACTGATACTAATCTTGCTATGCCATTTGGCATAGTCTGGTTGCAGGGTCTATGATGTTTCATAGGTGAATAGGAAGACAATCTCCAACAACTTCTAGTTTTCCTTCCCTGTGGTAGGAGCTATGTCATTAGTTACTGTACTTTATACCTTGTAATCTTAGAAGCTCGTGTACCTGTTTAGACTAGATCCCTGGGGGTGTTATTTATTTTACAAGTTTAACTTTGGATTGGTTAAACTCTTATTTATGTAAAAATCTCATGAATTTCCTTTTATCTCCAGTTTTCTTAATATTTCGCATGTTTTTAACCGTTTGGGGATCAATGGTCCTCCTACCTAGGTGTTAGAGTAGGTCCCCGTGCGGCTCGATGGGTTGGGTCATTACAAATTGGTGTCAGGGCCTAGGTTGCCTGTCTCCCAGTACAAGAGCAAATGTGGAATAGACCCATGCGGATTGGTGTGTTGACGTCCACATCTAATCTTCAGGAAGCTATGATGCATCGTAGGAAGTAGTTCCATTTCTTCTCTCCTTCCGTGCGAGTTGTTGCTTGTGGTATGAGTTGATTCCAATTGGCATCTCAACAAAGTGAACTGGACGTCGTAGTCGTGGCCGAAGGGACACAAGCAAGGTAAATTTGAGCCAAGAAGGTTCCAATTGGTATCTGGCCTTAAAAGTTGTACAAATGCATGGATGATCATCTAAGGTCTAGTGATAAACTACGATGTCATCACTTGGCTATGTGCAAAGGTCTAGAGATAAACTACGATGTGATTCGTAAAAGAATTCTTGAAGTGTGACATGATATACTTATTAGAAGGAATGCAACTGTTAGATGTGCATAGACTTACCATTGATAAAGAGGGTAAGGGGAAAGAACGGCCTGTGACTGTAGGGAAACTCCGGTTTCATGACAGTCAAGATTGGTCGGGAACCATATAAGAAAAAGGGGTATTATTGCATAATAGTGGAATTGGTTGTTATGAAGGGTTCCCTTGACATATGTCGCTATCGATTTAAACCATGTAATTAATAGGCATATTCTTAGGATGTGCATGTTTGTGGTAGTGGGAAAAGGTTATGGTGTGTATACCGCTGGGTTGACCTCGGGATGGACGACGCCTATCTTAGCTAAGAGGGTTATCCTAAATGCTTAATTATGGCCCTGGAGTCAATGAAAAACTCTAGAAATGAAGAGAACCCCCAAGAAGTGTTTTCCAAGAAACTGACCCCGTCAGAGTCGCTGGGGCGGGATCATCCCGCCAGGACGGGAGCGCTAGAGCGGGAAGTCTCCTGCAAAAGTGACATAGGGAGAGACATAATCTCAGCCCTGCCTCCCCTATTTTTCCCTTGTTTCACCTATGGACTCTGAATCGTGCATCGGTTAATTTACGCAATCCAATCAGTTCTCCTCAATAGAACAGTAAGTTATAATCACCTAGAATTTAATTACAGCTATGAAAATAGTTAAACAAGCATCTATGTGCTTACAAAAACTTAATGAAAAGCAAAAAGAGAAATAAAAATATTGTTTGTTACATGCCCAAGCGGGGACAACCCAAATCAAGGTCCATGGGAAGGGGGAGTGTTACTGTCAAAATCTAGGTCCTCCGATGCTATCTCGCCAGTCCATGCCTCGCTCAACCAGGGAAACTCTTGAAAGTCCTCTAACTCGAGCCTGGGAACCTGCTGGGGGACGACGCAAGAGAAAATGACATTAATGGTCTTTAGCATCCGTCCCATCAGATGGTCCCTCACTACATTCTACTTTTTCTCCCATTACAGCTGGCGGTGGAGCATCTCAACCTCGAAGGCAATGAAGGGTGGAACTAGAGTCGAGGCGCTAGCATAGGAGCCTAACAATCTCCACCCAATGACCGCCAGGTCCTCCTCCACACGAGCGCCTGATAGTGGGGGCAGAGACTGGGTAGGAAGGGTGTCTCAGCCTCATCATAATCCTATCCTTCGTTGTCTGCCTCAGCCGCTCTAGTGTTGCCGGCCTCATCCGTCTTTATTTTCTTTCTTCCTGGGGTGGATGGATGCCTAATCAAAAGAGGATAAAAAGGGGGATCCATAGGATGTACCTCATCAATGTCCAAGGGTGGCACCCCCGCCCGCTTGCACATCGCCGTCATTAGTCCAGGTAGGTAGAATGCCTTCTTGTTTCCTCTGTAAAACATCTTCCACTCGAATATGATATTTTCCCCAACATTCAGCCCAATCCCTTGCACAACACAAGCCACTACTAGGGCTCGAGGAAAGGTCACGTCGGTGTGGTTGCCCGACGAGTGGATCCTCCTAGATACCTGGTGCAGCCATCTCTTTGCATCCGGTGACCATTGTGTACTAGTGATGCCCTACGTAGTAGCATAATAAACTCGGTCCAGGCGTACAGCCTCAACCAGTGTGTCCCGCAGCCAACTGAAATCCATCTCCCTCAATCAATTCTCATACTCTGAGTTGGAGACCTCCAGCACCTCGAGCACTACATTGATAAACTAAGTGCTCAAAGGGATGTCGATTCCTCGGATGCAAATGGTAGGGTGAGGATCGTCCCAGTGGACAGTAAGGAGTAGGGCATAGAACTCCCTCACCCAACCTAAGTGCGCTGCAGTGGGAGCCTCTGTTAGCGGACCCCAACCAAACCCCATCAGCTGGGTATGGAAGACGGGTGCTTTCTTTGCTAAGCGCACCAAGTGGAAACCCCTCTCGCACAGGATTTTGGTGTTCTGGTGATCATGGTGTCTCTCCCAACTTGCTGCTATCGAGGAACCGGATGTAGAGCAAGTTTTCTTCATTGATTCCAGCCATGGTTAGACAAGCCTGCAAAAATTTATGAAACGTACACGTTAGGACTCTATAGAATTAGTCAATCCCTGGCTAAGAAAAGAAAAAATTTCTATTTGAAGTGGAAAGGGGCCATTGTTCCGCAGGATCCCGCCATAATGGGATGAAGGCCGCCACAGCGAGATGGAGGTCCACAGAGCGGCCTTCATCTAGGTCAAACTTCAGGGGGCGATGATAGCTCCCCTTCGCCCCAAAACCTCATTTTTAGCAAAATTTTCAGCAGATCAGTGTTTCTAGAGTACCCTGGTATCTAAGTATGTGAAGAACTTATCATTTCAACTCTTAAATGGTGCCCGAAGTCAAGATTCCTACCAAGAAACTATTCAATTTCCCCCACCCATTTCGAAACCATTTCGGCTCTATTATCTCAAAATCCTTACGCTCAGAATGTTGTGGAGACATTGTGAACGTAAGGGAAGTGTCCATACTAAGTTTTTCTTATCAAATCAAGCAACCCATGTGAAAAATTTTAAAACTACCCTAAAGCCATTCTACCCAACCGATTATTTTTGTGCAATCATTTTTAAGCAAGCATTGAAGTAATTACAGTAGGAAGCAAGAACATTACCTTAAGATTGACGTTTGGAGTAAAGCAATTGAGAGCCTTTTTGGAGTTTGGGGGGGGGGGGTATAAAAGGAAATGGGGAAACCATTCCCTTTTCCCTTTTCTAAACTGGTCTCGACCTCCCGCCACGGTGGGACGGTCTTGCCATAGCGGCCCCGCCTCAGCAGGAATCCTGCCTCTCTGGCAGGGTCAGGCCAAGCAAATTTGTGCATTTATTTTCCTCTGTGTGTTGCCTTGTTTCCCTAGCCAGTTCCCTAGGTAAAGATCCTTTCGTTCCTAAGCCGTCGGGGATCGCTATCTTTCGTTGTTCCATGACGGATCATTCGAGGACAAACGATGGGTAAATTGGTATCTATTGTAACGACCCGAACCGTCGTTACTTATGAAGGTCAAAACATTGTGAGTAACTGGCCCCCATTGTCCCTCCAGAGCGGGGTAATGCCCCTACGGTAGCGGCACCCTAGCAATATAGGAGCGCCAAAGCGAGATGGACAGAGGGCAAAACTTAATGACGCAAAGTCTTATTTCCTCCTTTTGCCCTAAGTGCCAAAAGAGGCGAGAATCACCCCAAAAAATCTCAAAAGGCTGCTCTAGGCTTGGGAAGGAAGGAAAAACAGATTTCTAGCGCAAGGTTGACGATAACTCACTGATTCCCTGCCAAAATCTACCGTCTCGTTGTCCGAAAGCCAGGATTGGAACTACAATCCCTCTGCAGCTACTTGGCTCCCAGGTAGGCTAGGTTTACATTATTTGGGTAGTCGTAAATTTGTGCTCACTATGTAATATTTTGCTAATTGATGGTAGAATTCATGTTTAGGCCTTCAGGCACAAAAAAAAGGGGCAATTGTACATGTCCTCCTAGTCGTTAAATATGATGTGTACCGTAGGGGTGAACCCCGTCCTGTGAACTAAGGGTGGGTGATGGTTCGACTTCCCGTTTGAGTTATATATACTTATTAATGGCTCCAATATATGTGTGCATGTATGTGAATAGAGAAATATGAATCGAACCTAATAAAATAACTAGGTATGGACAATTACATGCCATGAACCTATTACTTAACTATGTGAACTGTTCATTGTGTGTGTGATTATGGTTGTGGTTGTGTTGACTTGATCGGGTGTCACGTTTCGACACATATATTAGATCGGGTGTCACGTTCCAACACATATATTGGATCGAGTGTCACGTTCTGACACATATATTGGATCGGGTGTCACATTTCGACACACTAACAGTTTGGGTGTGGGTTCCATGAGAGAACCACTTGTGACTACTGCATTCATATCTACTTGTCATTGATATTGGGGAATTTTATATTGCTCTTAAAATGATAATTGAATTATGCATCATGTATATGTGTGTTTATTGTGTTGTAATTACTTATTTATATCTCGTTTACTGGAATTAACTATGAATGATCATGCCCAATCAATATGTTGTCTGGTAAGCGGAGACTGAGGATCCATGTGTTACTGTCATCTATATTAGAGAGGTTGTATGTGTTCTTAAACAATGAGAAGTGGGGTAGTGTTCATGATGCAGAAAGTAGTTAGGTCGTACCTTGGGAAGGGGACTCGTATTCAAAACGGTTAGCGAGCCTTGATAGAGTATGCTATGTGGTGAAGGGCTAAATAGTGATGCAGAGTTAGCGAGGGCATGTCGTGTGTGGTTGGTTGGGTTGGTAGTGGTTGTATTCAGGAACTCTTCTATGAGATAGAATGGTTAAGCTATGATCAAGAACAGAGCGAGCAGTGCGATATAGTAGGGGGTTAGAGTCAAGTGTACGAGTACGTTCAAGGTATACGGGAATGGTAAAGGCAAGAGGATAAAGGTTGAGGGGTGTACTTTCTATTGCATGTTTCCTGCTGGTTTATTTCTTTATATTATGCGATGGGCATCTAGTTGACTGATAATGCATGTTGTTTGTGTTGATACTACTCTTGCTATGCCATTTGGCATAGTCTGGTTGCAGGATCAATGATGTTCATAGGTGAAGAGGAAGACAATCTCCAACAGCTTCTACTATTCTTTCCCTGTGGTGGGAGATGTGTCATTAGTTACTGTACTTTATACCTTGTAATCTTAGAATCTATTGTACCTGTTTAGACTAGATCCCCAGGGGCGTTATTTATTTTACAAGTTTAACTTTGGATTGTTTAAACTCTTATTTATGTAAAAATCTCATGAATTTCCTTTTATCTCCAGTTTTCTTAATCTTCCACATGTTCTTAACTGTTTGGGGATAAAGGGTCCTCCTACTTAGGTGTTAGAGTAGGTTCCCGCACGGCCCGGTGGGTTGGGTCCTGACAAAAACTATCATGGAGGCATGTCACGACCTAATAATAGACGTGATAACACTTGTCTTATGATGACAAAAACTCATTTGCTTATGCTAGCAATTGAGACAGTTTGCAGTGCTTTAGGGGTTGCAAATTTGCAAACTCAAATAAAGATTTCAACCCCAAATGTTGCCTTTATTATTGTTGACCCTTTTAAACTTTTCCACGCCTTTTTAAATCTGACCATAAGCTCTCTCCTTTCAAAATTATTTCTGCCTTTGTCAAGGACACAATCATCTATGATGATGAATTTGTACCCCCATTGCTATGAAATCTGAAATCGGTTTAGACAAAAGAGTATACAACTTACCAACTACATCAGTGGGTAAAGCAAGATGCTGAAAGTTATACACTCACACCGCATTGTGATGAATGGGGCTGAATCTTCTTTAGTGTCAGAAGTGAAGGAGAAGCAAGACAGAGACCCCATTTTACTTGAACTAAAGGCAAATGTTCATAAACAGAAGATAATGGCTTTTGAACAAGGGAGAGATGGTGTGTTGAGATATCAAAGTAGATTGTATGTTCCAAAGGTGAATGAGCTCCAAGAGAGGATAATGGTAGAAACTCATAATTACAGATACCTGATCCATTTGGTTCCATAAAGATGTACTATAACTTGAGAGAAGTCTATTGATGGAATAACATGAAGAGGTGTATTGCAGATTTTGTTGCTAAGTCCCCAAATTGTCAGCAAGTCAAGGTGGAACACCAAAGGCCATTTAGTGTGGCTTAGAACATAACTCTTCTGGAATGGAAGTGGAAGATGATTAATATGGACTCATTACTGGCTTACCGCGATCTCGCAGGCACCATGATTTCATTTGGGTGATTGTAGATCGGATGAATAAAGCAACCCATTTCTTGCCAGTAAAGATTACCAATTCAACATATGAGTATGTTGGTTTGTACATTCATGAGATATTTCGACTTCATGGAGTTCCCTTTTCCATCATCTCGAATGGAGGTGCTCAGTTTACCTTTAAATTTTTGAAGTCGTTTCAGAAAGGTTTGGGCTCGAAGGTAAAACTTCATACCGCTTTTCATCCTCAAACAAATGGTCAAGAAGAGCACACTATTCTGACCTTAGAGGATATGTTGAGAGCATGTGTGTTGGACTTCTAATGGAACTTAGATGACAACTTACCTCTTATTGAGTTTGCATACAATAATAACTATCGCTCCAGTATTCAGATGGTTCCTTATGATGCTCTTTTTGGGTGAAGGTGTAGATCTCCTATTGGCTGGTTTGAGGTTGGTGAAGTTGAGTTGATAGGTATAAACATTTTATCAATCTATGGAGAAGGTGAAAATAATCCAAGAGAGATTGAAAACAGCGCAGAGCCGACAGAAATCCTGTACAAATGTTAGACAAAGAGATTTGGAGTTTGAGGTTGATGATTGGGTATATCTAAAGGTTTCACCTATGAAGGGTGTTATGAGATTTGGTAAGAAAGGAAAACTTAGTCCCCAATACATTAGTCCTTACATGATATCTAAGAGAGTTGGTAATGTAGCTTATGAGTTCGAGCTACCGTCAGAGTTAGAAGCAATCCATCAAGTATTGCACATTTATATGCTAAATATGTGTTTGGGTGATCCTTCGCTTATTATGCCTACCGAAAATATTGGTATCAAGGACAACCTATCTTATGAGGAGATTGTCATTCTGAACCTCCGCTACCAATGAAGATTTTGATCTATTCTGAACTATCACACCACCATCTGATGTGTCCATAAGGCAAAATCCTAAGCGAGCAAGCCGGCGAACATCTTTGGCTAGCTCTTTCCTTTCTTCCTCAACTGTACTACACTACCCATAGATAGCCAGTTGAGAGCATCAGCCACTACATTTTCCTTACCCGGATGGTAAAGCACATTCATTTCATAGTCTTTGAGGAATTCAAGCCATCTCCTCTGACGAAGATTCAACTCTTTCTGGGTGAACACATAATGGAGGATCTTATTATCTGTGAACACGTCAGCATGAACACCATATAAGTAGTGTCTCTAAATCTTTAGGGAAAATACTACGGCTGCAAGCTCGAGGTCATGAGTTGGGTATTTCTACTCATAGACCTTAAGTTATCTAGAAGAATAAGTTATGACCTTACCTCGCTTCATCAACACACAACCTAGGCCGACCCTGGATGCATCACAATAAATCACATAATCGTCTGAACCATCTGGTAGAGTCAAGACAGGAGCTATAGTCAACCTAGTCTTCAGTTCTAAGAAACTTTTCTCACATTCATCTGACCACTGAAATTTGACCTTTTTCTGAGTCAACTTAGTCAATGGGGAAGCTATGAATCAAAATCCTTCAACAAATCTCATGTAATAACTGGCCAAACCCAAGAAACTTCTAATATCTATTGGGGAGGTGGGTCTAGGCCAGTGTTGTGTTGCCTCAATTTTCTGAGAATCCACTCGTATCCCTTTACTAGATACCGCATGACCAAGAAAAGCAATGGACTGTAACCAGAATTCAGATTTGCTGAACTTAGCGAATAGCTGGCGATCTTTGAGAATTTGCAGAACAACTCTCAGATGAGTCGCATGCTCCTCCTCACTCCGAGAATAAATGAGGATATCATCAATAAAAACGATGAAGAATAAGTCCAAATATTGTTTGAACACCCTGTTCATTAAGTCCATGAAAGCTGCAGGAGCATTTGTTAGTCCAGAAGACATAACTACAAATTTATAGTGACCATACCGAGTCCTGAGGGCTGTCTTCGGGATGTCATTATCTCTAACTCTGAGCTGATGATAGTCAGATCTGAGGTCTAACTTAGAAAAGAATCTAGCACCCTGAAGTTGGTCAAACAAGTCATCAATCTTGGGGATGAGATATTTATTCTTGATTGTGACTTTGTTTAACTGCCAATAGTCAATGCACATTCTGAGGGAGTCGTCTTTCTTTTTCACGAACAACACTGGAGCACCACATGGAGAGAAATTAGGTCTGATGAAGCCCTTATATAGAAGGTCTTTCAACTACTCTTTCAATTCCTTAAGCTCAGCTGAAGCCATTCTGTAAGGAGGAATCGAAATGGGTTGGGTATCTGGAAGGAGATCTATTCCAAAGTCGATTTCCCTTTCCAGAGGAACTCCGGGAAGATCTTCCAAGAAACACTTCTGGAAACTCATTTACTACTGGGACTGACTCAAGAGTTGGGGTTTAAGAGTTTAAATCCTTAACCTGGAGAAGATGATAGACATACCCTTTGGAAATCATTTTTCAGGCCTTAAGGTAAGAGATGAATCGACCCATAGGCAGTGAGCTACTACCCTTCCATTCTAAGACTGGCTCATTTAGAATTTGAAATCGAACGATCCTAGTTCTACAATCGACTGAGGCATAACATGAATGTAACCAATCCATGCCTAAAATGATATCAAAATCTATCATTTCTAACTCTACAAGATCTGTTGAGGTGACTTTTTGAGAGACTGTGATAGGGTAATTTTTGTATACCCGTATAGCTATAACTGGGTCACTAACTAGAGTAGAAACTGAGAAGGGTTCTAAGAGAGTTTCTGGACTGACATCAAAGTTTACTGGTGTATAGGGAGTTGCAAAACACAGTGTAGCCCCTAGATCTAACAATGCATAAACATCTAAATAAAAGACTCATAACGTACCATTGACCATATCAAGAGAATTTTCCTGGTCCTGGCGAGCCTGGAGAGCATACAAGATGTTCTGGCGCTGACCGCCACCTGTACCAGACAAAGCACCCTACTGAGTTGGGCGACCTGCTGGTGCTGCTGGTGCTGCTAGAGCTGTAGGCTGAGCCCTATTGTTGTAACCTCCTTGCCCATTCCTGTAAGACGGGTAATCCTTCGACCAATTGCAATACTGCCCACACCAAAGCACCCTTCCCTTCCTACAAGACACTCCCCCGGATGGTTCTTACCACACTTTGGACAAGTTGGGAATGTCTTGTTACCTAAAGTATCCCATTGAGACTTAGAGCCTGATGCCCTACCTTTCTGATCCTTTCGAAACCTAGGGGACGGAGCACTAGTTGATGAAGGTGTTGGGGCTATAGTCCTTTGCTGAAAGTGTGAGCCACTCCCACCGCCCGACTTTTTATGTGAGTATTCATAATTTCCTATTCTATCCTTCTTGTTGTCCTTGGCCATTTTTCTAAGTTTATCTCCTTCAACATGGTGAGAATGAGTCATGAGTCTGGGGATCCCTTAACAGCATAGCATTCCTACACAAGGTCATTAGTAAATCGGATACTCCAAACAAGAACTTGCTAATTTGTGCCCTCGAATCAGCAACCATATGTGGAGCATACCTGGAAAGCTGAGTGAACTTTAGTCCGTATTCTTGGACCGACATTGAACCCTGCTTCAAGTTCATAAACTTTTGTGCCTTAGCTTTTCTCAATTCTCTTGGGAAGAATCTATCCAGAAAAGCTCCAGTAAAATAATCCCAAGTCACAGGAGTTGCATCTGCACCCCTATTTTCTTTCCACTGAATGAACCAAATATCAGCCACATCCTTAAGTTGATAGGATGCTAACTCAACACTCTCAGTACCAGTCACTTGCATTACCTCATGAATCTTCTTAACCTCATCAATAAAGTTATGTGGGTCTTCACCAACCTTCGACGGATTCATCCGAACAAAGTGTCGAACCTTAGTTGTAGCTAATCCACCATTCGTATTTGCAAGAACTGGGGCTGCTGATTATTCTAATTGGCCACACTTTGAGCCAAGAGTTGGATCGCATTCCAAAAATTCTGCATTCGTAACCTCTTGGTTCAGGACTAGAGGAACTGTGTTAGCATTGTGTGCATTAGCATTCTGTGTGTTAGCTCTATGAGGAGGCATGATCTGAAACGCATAGCGATATATTAGAAAGGAAAAGTTGAATCATACCTCACGCACGATAAGAATTGCAAAGAAAGTGATTTTTTTCTTAAAACACTTCTTAGCGTCCCACTCATAGATGTGGCACGTTTCACACCCATAAAAGAGACTCTACTTAGTGCGGCTTTGAGACAACCTAGGACTCTTGAACCTAATGCTCTGATACCAAGTTTGTCACCCCCCGAGGCTACCCCCTTGATGTAACACGATACCTAGGATCACGAGTGACCCCAAGCTAACCATGTGTCTGCCATACATCAAGCATACTGAGAATAACTGAAGAAGTCATGTACTATGCGGAAACTAAAACAATGCATAACTGAAAGTGGGGAAAAACCCAACTAGTCTGAATACATATAATATAATGAAAGTATAATGATGACCGAAACACCACTTAACAACTCAAGTTGTATCTACTACTATGTCTGAAAAGCCTCTAACTGAGTTGAGTTGTTGAGACATGCCCCCACCTAACTCTAACAAAACTGAAAATAAAGACTGAAATAGTAAGCATGTCTATTGTCCTCGAAATATGAGGGCTCACCACCAAAGCAGTTGAATGCGGACCGAGAATCAATCTAAGTGTGATCTGGATGCTGAGTACTTGAACCTACATCATGAAAGGATGTAGTACAGAGTATGCGTCAGTACTTGGAATGTACTGAGCATTCAGGATATAGATACTAAGTTGAATTAAAGATATATAAGTTGAACAATACCTAACTGAGAAATGATGTAATCTGAGTAGAGATATAGATACTGAAATATAAATGGAAAACTAAACTGAATGCAATGACCAAGTACTAATCATGAAGATAACATGTTGAACTATATACTGATATGACTGCTGAAAACCTGGTCAAATGCACTAAGAGTCTGACTGTGGGAGCTACAATTAACCGACATAAACCACACGAGCTAAACGTGGAGTCCGATGTATACTCCCCATCGAGAGGACCCAATATACCTTGCATGTGGTATAAAGGCATGACTAACGTGATCACTAAATCTGATGCCCAATAAAGGGGACTTATTATCCTATGCGGGCACAATGAGGGTATGTTGAACCCTAGTCCAACTCGGTGCTATGTTTACTCCCAACTGAATACATATGAAGCTAAAATGCACTAAATACTGAATAGCTCAAAATACTGATATGCTAACTGAGAATGCAATATTTATATAACTGAGAATGTGACATTCGAAATCTGGAGCATGATTTTTCTGTTTAACTGACCTAGCAAGTATAATTCATGAACTAAGAGAATTTACACAAACTAGGGTTCTAAGTTTTATATAAGTAATTATGCAACGTTTTCAAGAGAACATGTTATTTAGACTATGGATTCTATTGCAGCTAAAATCACAATAGATTCCCAAGATTTTACAAACCCTAGGTCTAAACAAGCTATGTAGAATCAAGGAACTGACTGAATTCTAGGGACCTAGTGGATGAAAGGAACCCACTAGTGAAATCCCACATACCTGGTGACGAAATCTACGGAGAAATCCTTCGAATTTTGGGGTTGACCTTTGAAGAACACTTCTACTTGTTCTTGGGAGGTTTGGTAGACTTTTCCTCTTTTTTTTTCTCCAAGTTTGGAAGATTTTTGAAGAATGAGGGTTTTGGGTATGTCTGACTAGGTTATTAGGCTTAGACTAAGTAAAATGACATAGTTTAGGCATCAAACGACGTAGTTTAAGTGCCTAATGCATAGGAAAAAGGACCAAAATGACCCTGACTTAAAACTGACGAGTGTCATCTACTACAGGATTGACGGGCTGTCATTTGGACTACCAATCGTCGTTTGGGGTCGTCGTTTATGCTCTGCCCGACAGGACTTCACTAAAATGAGCATATTTTTTTACTCCAAGCTTGGATTTTAGCAAACTCAGTGGCATTAGAAAGATATTTTAATTATCTTTAATTTGATAAGTCATGGACCACCTAATTCATTTTCTGCTAAAATATATGACCGTTTGAAGTTGACCCAACATCCATTTTCCTCTGAATAGTTGTTAACCCTCACCCACGGTCTGTAGGTCCAACCACGGACCGTACTGGTCGACCGTGGGTGGGATCAGACACCATAAAAATTTGGACCTTAACGATGGAACCCCACCTACGGTCCGTGGGTGGTTCCTTTGGTACTAACACCAAATTTCTGAAAGCTAGGATTTTCTCCATTTTGAGATCCGAGGTGTTACAATAGTACTTTCTCTTGAATGCTTGATTGTTTATGAAATTGCAGACCCTTTGATGCTTAGGTCATGATTGTGACTTTGTATATAGCTTATTTTATTGTGTAGTTTGTTATGATCTTGTCTCTCTTAGAAGTGAAATTGATTAATCTTGATTGATACTTGTGCCATGTGTGGTGAGAATTTGTTTATTTCATGTTTTGCATCTTAGCCTAGAACTTGCTCTGCACATTAATGAAGCGAAATAAAAAGTGTTGCTTTGTTTAGGAGATGATAATAGGTTTTCTTTTATTTGTCTTGTAAATTTTTGTCTTTTCAGATATTATATCACTAGTTAGCCCTTTTTTAGCCTGTAGTCTTTTGTTGGTAGCCATATTTTACCCTTAACTATTTTGTTGAATCTCTAGGTTTTGCACCTTGCTTCCTTGAGGATTATAGCATAGATTTATTCTAATTGTTAATTCTGAAGAAAAAAAGATGGTTGAGTGAAAAAGGTAATCAATTATAGCTACAAAGTGATTAAAAAGCTCTCTTTGAAAGAATGTGATTAAAAAAAAAAGAACAAAAGAATGTGACATGAAAAAAAATCCTTTGAAAAAAAGAGAGAAAAAAATGATTGAAGCATTTTTGAGATGATGAGAATTACTTGTGAAATAATTGTTGAAAAGAGGACTAAAAATAAAGATAAGAAAATAATGTGTGATGAAGTCTAAAAGTGCAAAGTGCTTAGGGAAGTGTAAGTCACTATTATATAGTCTTTCTACCCGTCCCCTAGCCTATATTACAACCCGTTAAAGTCCTATTTGATTCTATTCAAACATGCTTAATTAGTGGAGATGTACATAATGGGCAACCATATGGTTCTTTATGCATACATGTAATTTTCTTTGTGAGTGTGAGATTTGTTCTTGATGTAAAGTTCTTAATTTATATTCAATCAATTGAATTGATTGTGTGGACTATCTCTTTTTGTGAGGGCACTTGTTTCATGATAGATAGTTGATTTTATTAGCTTTCTTTGATGAGTAGGGAAGTAAACTTAAATTTGATGTGTTTAAAATTCTTCCTTGAGGTTAGGAGGTTAGATGTTTGTATTCTTATTTGGATGTCTTGTATAATGAGCGGGAATCGTACTTGATGTTTAGAAATTTCTCTATGGCCTAATTATTTGTATCAACCAAAGTGATGGCATTCCTAGTTTGCTTAATTTGAGATGAGCTTTAATGTTTGCTTGAGGACGAGCAAAAATTCAAGTGTGGGGTGTTGATGTGAGGCCAAAGATATATTTTTTTAATCATTATTTGCCTCACATTTATTGTTTTTACTAGTTTCTGGACGCGTGCCTTGCATGTGTATCCCATACATTTTTTTAATTAATTCGTTAGAATGATTAAAATTCTATGAAGACATGTGTGTAATGATCAGTACTAAAATGCAACCATCTCAAATAAATGCTACAGCAATAATATTTTTATAGAAAAATAAATTAAAAAAGACTGATAGAGAGAAAATATAAAAAATCAACATAGAAAAAAAAAACCTACGCATAAATAATATTATTACCAATTGCATTTACATGTAGGTTTCAGTCATAAATATCATATGTAGTACATTTTCTATTTATTTGTAATGAGTAATTTTAATTTACGATAGATACATATTTCTTTAGAAAAATATTGAACTTGATACATATACAAAAACAAAATATGAGGCCAACTACAGAAATCAAAACTATAAATCTAATCACTATTTAGAAAAGTATAAATTGGATGAAATCGTTACCTTATTATATTGTTATGGTTTAGATGTTGGAGGAGAAATTAAGTCAAATAGAACCTGCAAACAAAATCAAAATAGGAATAAAAATATAAGTAATTCGTCAAAAAATCAAAGAGTCAGAATAGAGACCTTCTCTTGGTATTTCTATATCCTTACCAAGTATTTTATTCATTATTTATAGTGTGTTGAAATTGTTGATTTGTTACTATTCATAACATCCCAAAATAAATACAATAAATGAGGTAATAATGAAGAGAAAATGAAAAGTCAGTAATTTTCTTCAATGTCTAACTTTTGTAAGTGAAATTATAACGAAGATTAAAATTTATAGAGAACAATAGTTATTTAAATTTAATTTATTATTTAATTAATAATGTAGGGGAAAATAGTAATTCATTAACTTACCTTTTAAATTTCAATAAATGATAAGAATTGAGGTAATAATGAAGAGGAAATGAAAAGTCAGTAATTCTCTTCAATGTCAATTTTGTAGGTGAAATTATAAGGAATATTAAAATTTATAGAGAACAATAGTTATTTAAATTTAATTTATTATTTAATTAATAATATAGGGAAAAATAGTAATTCATTAACTTACCTTTTAAATTTCAATAAATGATAAGATTTGCATTACAATGAATCAAGATTCAAGACAATGTGAAATACGTGCAAATAAATGCCTATTCAATGCATTTTAGAATTGGTGAACCTTTGGTCTTTCCAAATAATTGGTTGATTACGTGCAAATAAATGTTTATTCAATGCATTTTAGAATTGGTGACCTTTGGTCTTTCCACCTTTTTATTATTATTATCATTATTATTATTATTATTATTATTATTATTATTATGAGCTTTGACTTAACATCTTTCCACTTTTAGTATTTAGTATAATAAGATATTAGGATGATATATGATTAATGGTATTATTGTAGTAACTCAACTTTATAGGGGTATTTTGGTATTTCAACTTTTTTTTTGTATACTAGAAATTAGGATGATATATGATTAATGATATTATTGTAGTAACTCAACTTTATAGGGATATTTTGGTATTTAACCTTTCAATTTTTTTTGTTCCCACTTATAATAATATATATATATATGATGATTTGTTCTTTTTAAACATGAATTTTATGAATTGTGTTAAATAATATATTTTATTTGTAGAAGTAAATTGATGTATATATAAAGAAGTTTGGAGCTAAAGGAATTAAAGATGGAGGATTATAGAAGGAAATCAAGGAAACAGCTTAATGAATTAAATTAAATAATAGATTATATTTATATATATAATCAAACATAGCAGATAACAAAGAATACCTGTGAGATGAAGCTGTGGCATGTGGCAGCAAGTGGAAGCACTGTTGATGTGAGGCGGTCGGACAGTTTTCGCGCCTGCAATTCCAATCTTTTTGGTTTTGGATTCTTAATTTCTTTTGGATTCAGTTATTTTATTAAGGGTTTTTATCTCTATAAATATGTCATAGAAATAATTATTAGGGAGCAGAATATACTTTGAAAGAGGAATATACTATGGGGCAAGATACTGTGAAAGGAAAAGTTATCAATATTTTATAGGGTTCTTTTCTTTTTCTTCTTTTCTTAGACATTAGTAGTTAATGGCCCTTGTTCTGGGTTGTGGCTACGGGTAATTGTTGAACATCAATTGTTTTGAATTAATGTTGGTTATCGCTTAAATATTTTTTGTATTCTTGTTTTAGTATTTCATGATTGATCATCTTAGAGATGAATATATTGTTTATTCTTAGATTCGGGAGACGAAGAGGTAGATAGACCAAAGAATACAAAGAGTTTGATCTATCCTGCATATCACTTGATTAGATTCGTGTTTAGGATTGACACCCGGACGAACACCAAACTTGGTTACGAAACAAGATGAAAAATAAATGCTCGTCAATTGAGTCTGTCTATCCCCGCTCAACGATGTAGTTAGATAGTAAATTGGAGTAAACGATTAGAGGTCGGAAGACCATGATCATAAAATCAACTTTGTAAATCAGTAATTTGATTACCGTAGTTAATTCTTGCATGAGATGTGAAACATGAAACTTTAAGCATGTTGCAGCCCTGGAATTTTCCAACCATTGTAAGTAATTTTATTATTCCATTCTTACATTCTTATTAGTTAAACACTTTTGGAACTCTTAAATAAATAATTAGACTAGTATAATTTAGTAAAATAGTTAATTGACAAGTTCTTTGGGTTCGATGATCCGGCTCTTTTAGGGCCACTATATTACTTGCGCGACCACGTACACTTGTGTGTGCATTTGGGAGCAACGGTGTTTTCTAATGAACTTTGATCTTGTGTTTTGGACTTTTAAGAATGATTTCTAACTCGTTTTTCTGATAAAATTTCGTGTGTGAGTTCCTAAATCTTTGGGTATCATATTTTTCTATAGAATTTTTAGGATTACCCTTAGCCCTCGAGTTTAACTTTTTGGGTCGATTTGGACCCAGTTTATAAAATTAGCACTATGGGTATCATTGTTCATGTTTTCTTATGGGGATCCTATATTTGTTTTTCTTGTGTGGATTCAGAGGCTCGGCGTAAAATAAAGGTTCAATTCTCAATTTGATTTTTCCACTCTAAGGTAAGTTAACCTTTTTTTATTCTTTTACGAAGTGTGTTAAATCTTGTTTGATGTGTCTTAGTGATTGATAGTAATAGGGAATGATGAAGGTATACATGTAGACTTATTAACGAGTAAACACCCGAATTTTGAATTCAAGTGTGTGGGGTTGATTGCACTTTGTGATCTATTATTGTGTAGTATGCCCATGAGTGGCCTTTGATGACTATAATGATTCCTTATTGATGATATTCCCATGATTGTTGCGGCTGATTAATTGATGCAAAACTTCTCATTCTCTCATCATGCATATGATCATGTTTATTTGCGTTAGTATTGAAACTCTGTTATAAGATGACACTGTTAAATTTATGAAAAAGAAATACAAAGAGGATATGATTTCGAGGAATGTGCCCCACGATGTGAGCGGACATGATGTGATTTCAAGGGATGAGCCCCACACCATGAGTGGATATGATATGATTTCGAGGGACGTTCCTTGTGCCGAGGACGGATGCATGGATTGGTATTTCCCCCGCAGGTCCTGAGTGACCATTGAGCAGCGGTGTGTATCGATAGGACTTGCATGCATCATTCTCTATTGCATTTGCATTACATTGCACCTCATTATCATTGTATCTATGTATGAATTGCTATTATTGTGGTTATTGAATTGTAAAAGTTGTAAAGGTACTGTTGGGAGTCTGATGGTGTAACTTATTTGTCTGGTTATTCGTATTGTGTATCCCCTATGTTGCTATTAGAATT
This sequence comes from Solanum acaule, assembly GCA_036250505.1. Taxonomy (NCBI): domain Eukaryota; kingdom Viridiplantae; phylum Streptophyta; class Magnoliopsida; order Solanales; family Solanaceae; genus Solanum; species Solanum acaule. The sequence continues at coordinate 2,428 of JAJOOR010015663.1, read as the reverse complement.
ACTAGGACGGAATGGATTCTGATTTTTGTACAGGTTCTAGTATTTTATAGGTTCAGATGGTGTGTCAGGGTAGAGGGTGTTCGACACCACTTTGGCTATGGTCATAGTACATGTTGGTGTTTTGGTACTCACTCCCTTGCTTTTCAACATTTGTGTAGGCTACAAACCCGATTCATTCTAATCATCCTCCTGCATCAGTGCCTGAGGCTTACACTGGGGAATACGTGAGGTAATTGTTAGTTGTGCCAGCATACTCGACATACTTTTATATTATGTCTTTATTTTATTCTAGAACTAGAGACATTCAAACTTATACTTTCATTGAATATGTATTACTATCTAGTACCTTGTAGACGTGACACCAGGTTTTGGGGAATGTTTTGTTTATACAATAGATCTTGCGATTTGTTCTTCTTAGTTCTTTGTTTTCTCTCTTATTTTTATTTTTTACCCTTGTAGAAGGTTGTTAGGTTGACCTGTTTTGGTGGGATAAGACAGGTTCCATTACACCAAATTTTTGGATCGTGATAAAAAGTCAATTTATGCCTTTTATCTTTCGCAACGTCTTTAAATATTTTTAAATTTGATCAAATATATAATCTAGGTGAACATACAACTTCATAGACACCCGTTCGGCTAGAAAATCACATAAAAAAACTCAACCCCAAAACCCTATGTCAAATTTGGAAATTTCTTTTGAATTGGTTCACCCATAAGTTAGGGAACTCTCACGAGGAAAATGAGTCATTAATTGGCCTCCAAATCAAAACAATTATATAAATCTCAATTTCAGGTACACCCCCCCCCCGGCCCCCATTCCAATCCCAAACATAATTAAATCACTTTTTAAACAATGAAATAGTGGAGAAATCATAAATAAAAGTTTAGATCTTTACCCTCACAATGAAATCTCGAAATCCCTTTCAAAATCTCTCAAATCGAGTTATGGGTGTAAGGTCACATTGGTGAAACATGTTCTCCAATCTATTCCCATTCATACTCTTTTAGCATCTCCCCTCCCAAAACTACTATTGAGTAAATTGAAAGCTTGACTGCAGATTTCTTTTGAGGTTGGGACAAAGAAAGGAAAGAAATATCATTGGGCTCCATGGGAAACACTCAGCTATCCTTATAAGGAAGGTGGCATAGGGGTAAGGCAACTTTCGGATGTTTGCATACCCCTCAAATATAAACAATGGTGGAATTTCAGGACCAAAAGGTCATTGTGGGGGTAATTCTTAAGAGCAAAATATTGTCAAAGGTTTAATCCCGTTGGTAAAAAAAAGGGAAAACAGGTCAGTCCCGTGTATGGAAGTATATGATGAGAAACAAACATCTTATGGAAGCTCATATCAAGTGGAAAATTCATTATAGGAGTTGTCAGTACTTTTGGTGGGATGACTGGTTGGGCAATGGGGCTTTAGCAAACTACAGAACTGACAATTCTAGGCCTAACAACATAAAAGTTTCTGTGAATGGTCACTGGAATGAGACAATGGTAAGAAAACATGTTCACCCTGTTTTGGTATCAAAGATTCTGAATATATACTACTTTTCAAGTATCAGGAAGAGGTTCTGGATGAGGCAATTTGGGAACTAAATGATAATGGAGTATTTACTTGTTCTTACAGAAGAAAATCAAGTCAAAACTTAGCACCAACACTAAGCACAAGAACATTCCTTAGGTGGAGTGAATTCTTATTTTTGTACAGGTTCTAGTATTTTGGAGGTTCAGATGGTGTGTTGGGGTTGAGGGTGTTCCACTCCACTTTGTTTAGGGTCATAGTACATGTTGGTTTGGTACTCATTCCCTAGCTTTTCTACACTTGTGTAGGCTACAGACCTGATTCGTCCTGATCATCCTCCCGCATCACTGTCCAGGCTTACACTTGGGAGTATGTGAGGTAGTTGTTAGTTGCTCCAGCACACTTGATATACTCTTATACATTATGTCTTTATTTTATTCTAGAATTCGAGACATTCAGACTTGTTCTTCATTGAATATGTATTATTATCTAGTGACTTGTAGACGTGATACCAATTTTTGGGGAATGTTTTATTTATATTATGGATTCTGCGATATGTTGTTCTTAGTTCTTTGTTTTCTCTCTTGTTTCTGTTTTTACCCTTGTAGAAGGTTGTTAGGCTAGTCTATTTTGGTGGGATAAGATAGGTTCTATAGCACCCAATTTTTGGATCGTGACAAAAAGTCAATTTATGGCTTTTATCTTTTGCAACACCTTTAAAGGTCAAACCCCAAACCCCTATGTCAAATTTGGAAATTTATTTTGATTTTGTTCACCCATAAGTTGGGGAACTCTCGCAGTGAAATGAGTCGTTAATTGGCCTCGAAATCAAAATAATTATATAAATCACAATTCCGGGGGGGGGGGGGGGGGGGGGGGGGGGGGGGGGGGGGGGGGGGGGG
>JAJOOR010015662.1:0-30369 GCA_036250505.1 Solanum acaule | reverse complement strand
CTAATTGAATATAAATGTTGGTTAAAGTAAAGTCTAAACCATTTTCCTCGTGGGATCGACCCCAACCTACAAGTTGGGTTCTTTACTTGATAACGATCGCTTATACTTCTTTAGGGAGGTGTAATTTGAGCGTATCAGATAGTATATTTGAGCTGTCAATATTGAATAGGCTGAGGGAAGCATTATTTTTTCTCCTTAATAGTTAAATTAAACAGCCTTATAAGCCAATGAAAAGATGTCAATAGAAGAATCTTATAAAGAGATCCTAGAAGGAATATTAGTACCTGCTTATAGAGAGTTCTGTAGCCATGAGGTAAGCCTTTACAAGTATTAAAGGAAATGTAGACCAGTTTAGAGATGAGGAAATAGGTCCATTGTTTCAAGTGTCGGTTTTAGACCTAAGGGGGAGATGATAAGATGAGAAATCAAGTCAAGTGTTGAGAATGAGATAGTTATGTCTTCCGAAAGAGTTATAGAGGTACAACAATGCATTCATACTCTAGTGTATACTTCAAAGTTTAGTCATTTAAGCATCATGATAATGTTTCTTATATCATAATTGTGTTCATGACCTATGGTCATACACTTCAGAGATATTCACATATATGCTCAGTTTTCTGAATGAGGGACAAACACGTTAGCCCATTCATCTCAATCTTACTCTATATAGCTATGGATATCAGTTTCATGCTATGAACCTATTAATATAAGAAATGATGTCTCATAGTATGTTCAATCTCACATCCCATGAATTACTCTCAATGGCTAGCAACATAATGTTATGTCATGCATATTCTTATATCATAATTCTCAAATTAATCGTGCTTATGAACATTCGCCCTAAAGTCCTTTCACTAATCCTTTTTAGTTTTGGAGAGTAGTGTTGTTGATAATAGTTGTGTGATGATAGAGGAGAGGATTGCCATTTCTTATTGTGTTAGTGATGGTGTGTTTATTCCATCTAAGGTTATGAATGTGGAGGAAGAAGGAAATAAGGTTTTACAATGAGTACTAAGTTAGCTTCCAGGTGGTAATGCATGAAAGTTCAGTTGTTAGAGATGATGAGAGGATAAAATGTTCTTAGAAAGTGGGTTAGTACGAGTCTATAGAGTGATTAAGGTTATAAACTTCAATGTGGTGTTATTAACATGTGGACAATACATGATACATTAGGTGTTTCATGATACGAGCTCAAGGTTAGCTGAATGTAGTGGTAAGAAGTACTGTTCTTGGGATGAGAATTCTTACAGAGGTATAGAACCTGAATCTTGTGATTTAGATCAACATAATCACTCTATGTTAACTACTGTGATTCCGAGTTAGAATTGAATAAAGTTAGAGTAACCCCTTTCCATTCTCAGACCAACCATCATTCAAGGACGAATGATCCCAAGGGGGAATATTGTAACACCCCAAAAATTCTTAAGTTAAGACTCAAACCATTCTTCATTTACTTGTAGGGTCATATCAAGTGATTCATAAATTACCCATATGTGTAAAGGTAAATTCTTTAGAGACGGAATGATTTGGATAAGAATTAAGGTCACGAGAATCCCCTAGCACAAAGTACAATTGAAAGTTTCCTTATCAATTACGCTTTGATGTAAGATTCTACTTGGGTCAACTTCAAACAACCATATCTTATAGAATATAAAGAGTTACATGGCCCATAACCTATCAAACTAAAGGTATTTAAATCTACTTGACAACACCACCAATTTCTCATCAATTCCATTTCTGTAAAGAGTGATGAACGTTTTAGTAAATGGTGTAGTGAGGTTTCATTTTAGCCACGGGAAAATTCTAAATAAGGTAATTTTGTTCTCCTTATACCACTAGGAAAACCTTAAAACAGATTTCTTAACTCAGATAAAGCCCTAAACAATCCTATTTCCATATCTTAATCCATCATTCTCTTCTCTCTCAAACTCTAAGACAAAACCCTAAGGAAAACTCAAAGTAGAAGACTTCATTCAAGATTCTTTCAATCTTTTTCAAGATTCTCTCAATTTTTTTCAAGATACTTCTTCAAGGTAAGTCTTTCTCCAAGAATTCCATTCTTTCCAACTCAAATTCCTCCATACAATTATGAATTTCTAATGAAAATCATAAATCTTGGCCATAGAGATATCAAGAAACTAATTCAAGAATCTTAAGAAAGGTTTTCTTAATTGTTTACCTTCAATCTAGGGTTCCTAGGCTTCTAATCAAGTTCTTCTTCAAGATTCTTCAAGAACCTTGTTCTTTCAGGTATGTAAGGCTATATCGTGTTGGACTAGTTCGTCCTCATGCCCTACATCTGCTTTCAAATCAGTAAAAAAGTAATCTAGGATTCTATTCCTAGATTTGAGTATTCTTGAGCTAAGTTGATTTTGAGTTCTTCAATTCCTGATTCTTTTGAAATTCTATTCCTAAGTATTGAGTTTCTATATTGTTATTGAGATCCTTAAGTTGATTTGTTCATGTCTATAATTCAACATAAACCCTATTTTGAGTTATAAATCTTGAGAAATTTTTCAAGCCAACACTTTGAGTTTTAAACTGAGTTTTTGAGGAAGTAGATGAGTTTTGAGAAAAAGGTTTCAAGGTCCTATTTCATAAAGACTTAAGAGTTTCTAATGTTATTTTATTCATATATATATATATATATATGTGTGTGTGTGTGTGTGTTTGTGTGTGTGTGTGTACCTATATTGATTATTGGACTTTAAAGATAAGTTCATAAGTACATGTTTTCAAGAAGGTAAACACCTCTCATGTTTTGAAAAGCATTTCCAGTAATGTAAGAAGTCCATTCTTTGTAATGGGTGAATTGAGCACAAATTTATGTTAAATTTTTGGGAGTAATATCGAACACCGAGTTGGGTTAGAGTCTTTTATGATTCGAAAGTCCCAAAGAACTATGTATAGAATATCATTGAATTTGCATGCAACTCCTCACCAACTCTGAAAAGGCATATAGTTGGATCCATTGTCACGATATCATCCTATACCCCCGGCAAGGTATAGGATGGACCCTTGCAACGTGTGGTGGGACGTTGTATCATTGCTAGGCTTATGGTAATGGTTGTCGGTTAGAAAAACTTCCCACAAGTAAAGTATAGTATTTTCATGTTGCTTTCATTGTATATTTTATTGTAAAGCTTAAATGGTTTTCACTTCATGTTCATGTATTGATTCAGTTGAGTTGCATTCAGTCATTCAGTTCAGTTATATGTTTACTCAGCCATATTACATACTCATACATTCCATGTACTGATGTCATTCGACTTGCTTCCTTTTATGATGCAGATAAAGGTGTTCATGATTATAAATAGCTGCATCATTGAGATCACTTTACACTTCAGTTAGTTTTGGTGAGCCTCCTTGTATTCCAGAGGACTTCATAGTTACTTTCCAGTTAGAAGTTTTGAGGTATTGTGGGTCTTGTCCCGACATCCTTCCTTAATATTAGAGGTTTCATAGATAGACAGTTTTGGAGAGTCTTTCAGCTTCAAATATTATACTTAAAGCTTATGTTTCATACGTAGTTTATCTAATTCAATTTTGAGATTTAATAAATTTTTTCTAAACATTTCTTTCAATTTGATGCTTATGAATGCTCAAGTTAGTCTTCCGCTTGTAGTCAACCAGGATGAGGGTTCACTTGGGGACCAACAATGGTTCTTGAGTTTCGGCCACGTCCATGGTGTATGGTCGGGTCGTGGCAGTTCCACTTTCCCATTACATGATTTGTTGAAAAGATCTTAAATATAATAATAAAAATTAAAAGGAAAGAGCATATCCAACTTTTTTATCACCCGAATCTTGTTTTCGTAGTTTTAGTGTCAGCCGCAACATGTTGTGACTAAAAATTTATCAACTGCTAAAAAACATATTTTAATATCTACGGGCCAAGTGGTACAAGGTATTAAATAAATTATGAACGTAGTGCATTATCCACAAACTTAATTATTTATAAAAAAAAATTTTACCCTTAATCAATTAACTATAGTTAAAAGAATAGTTCAACATTTTCAAATCAACTTTCCCCACTAATCCAAAATGACTCGGGGCAACTATCAGGAGCGATAAAATAGTAACCTTACAAATATTTCTAAGAATGACCTTTCAGGTCACTACAAAATCCGATACTAGAGATTTTCCTTTCCGAACAATATCCAAAGCCACACAATCTAATTCAACAATTAATCATAATAAGATTCTAGAAATAATAACATCCATATCATATAATTTGAAAAATGGGTCAAGTCAACTCAAAAAACACAATTCCGAAAATGGGGTATAGATTTGAAAATCTTTACTTGAAATGTTACCCAAGGTATTTGGAACTCATTGGTGAAAACCATTTCGAAAAAATGAGTTATAATTCTTGGCCAATCAAAATTCCAATTTCAGACATTAAAAATCCACAAATGATTAAGGGGAATAGAAATTTTAGGGTTACAAAGACTACCCAAATGATTCACCACGGAAAATCTCTTTAAAATCCCCTGTAAGGGTTTTCCAAAACTCAAAATGGAGAAAAATGAGGTAAAACCCCAAAATTTCATTCAGAAATCCCCGTCTGATATCGTAAAATTAACTTAGATTCACTTTTAATAACAACGCTAAAACAAGCCCTGGCTCGCAAAAGCAAACCCTGGATAAAATGTTACTCTTTCTTTCGCAAGCCAACCTTCACTTACGCGAAGGCCAAGAAAGTGAGAAAGCCCTCACGATGTGATGGTCAGAGAGCCTAGGTCTCGCGGGAAGGTCACGAAAGCGATGACCCTTCACAAAAGCCAAACACACCTGACATCAGAAAATTTAGCCTAATCTCAAATCTCTGAATGGACCCTCAAGATTCATTTCAGAACCTAGTACACACTTAACACATATGTAACTTTACTAAACTTGACATGTCAGACTCAATGGAACAATCAAAACATGAATCCGAGGTTTTTGTAACACCTCAGATCTCAAAATGAAGAAAAATCCTAGTTATCAGAAAACTGGTGCCAGTCCTAACGGAACCACCCACGGACCGTAGGTGGGGTTCCGTCATTGGGCACCAAATATTTAAAGTCTCTGATCCCACCCACGATCGACTAGTACGGTTAATGGTTGGACCGTAGGTGAATGTCAGCAGCCAATTAGAGGGAAATTGCCTATTGGGTCAACTTCAAATGATCATCACTCTTAGCCCAAAAGGAATTAGGTAGCCCATGACCTACTATATGATAGATAATTGAATCTTCTTTTCAACGCCACCAAGTTTGTTAAAATTCCATCTCCGAGTAAAAATTTATTCTCATTTAAGTGAAGCCCTACCGGGCAGACTTGACCTACGACCCAACCTACGGACCGTAGGTTGACCTACGGCCCGTAGGTCCCTCCGAGGGTGGCTTTTGGCAGCTTTTAAGTTAGGGTCATTTAGGTCTTTTTCCTATGCATTGGGCACTTAAACTTCGTCATTTTACACCTAAACTACGTCATTTTACTCAGAATAAGTCTAACAACTTAGTCAGACATATCCATAACCTTTTTTCACCAAAAATTCATCAAACCTAGAACAAAAGAGGAGAAAAGAGGCAACCCAAACCCTTCCAAGAATGTAGCAAGTTTTCTTCAGTTCCAGCCCCGAAATAGAAATATTTCTCCGTGAAATTCGTCACCAGGTATGTGGGATTTAACTAGTGGGTTCCTTTTGCCCATTAGGTCCCTAGAATACAGTCAGATTCTTGATTCCCTTATTATTAACTAGACCTAGGGTTTCTAGAACTTCAGTAGATTATTATGAATTAGTTACTTAATGTTCCAAATCAGTTTATCATGGTTTTTAGCATACTTTAGTATAGATTACTTCATAAATTTAGAACCCTAGCTATGTAGTTCTTTAGTTTATGAATTACACTTGCTAGGTCAACTATTTCAGATATTTCATATATTTCAGACATACATGCCTCAGTTTCGAACGTGTCATTATCAGTATATTAATGTTGCATTCTCAGATTTTGCATGTCAGTATTTTGAGCTATCCATACTACATTATTTCAGTTATAATGTGTTAAATTGCATAATCAATTGGGAGAAGCTTATTACCAAGTTGGACTAGGGTCAATCATCCTTATAGTCCCAGAACTACGTGGCCCGTAGGTTGTAAGTCTCCTCTGTGGGCATAATTTTAGTGATCACGCCAGTCATGCCTCTAAACCTTTGGCAGGGTATATTGGGTCCTCCCGATGAGGCGTATACATCAGATTCCACATTTAGCTCATGTGGTTTTATGTCGGTTATTAGTAGCTCCCACAGTTCAGTCATTCTTTATTGCATTGACCATATGTCTCAGCACATTATAAAATTGGTCATTGCATTCAGTTTAGTTCATATTCGGTATATTCAGTAACCTATCATGTTCAGATTATATCCTTGGTTTATTTTTTGTTCAGTTATATGTTTATTTCAGCTTTACTCTATCCTGCATGCTCAGTACCTTTCAAGTAATGACTTATACTCTGCGCTAGATCTTCTCATGATGTATGTTCAGGCCCTCAGCTCTCAGATCATGCATAGATCGGTCCTTGATCTCCAATTCAACAGCATCAGTGGTGAGTCCTCATTCTTCGAGGGCGATTGACATGTTACCTTTCCATCTGTAGTCTTTTAGTTTCAATTTTTCTAGAGTTAGCTGGGAACATGTCTCAGCATCTCTAGTCAGTTAGAGGATTATTTCAGACATAATTAGACTCAACTTTAGCATTTGAGTTTGACTTTTCAGTTGTTGTTAAACTCTCAGTTTTAGATATTCAAATAGTTTATGGGTATTCCCCGTCATTTCAATTTATCTCGTGATATAGCTTCCGCATAATATTTCTTTACTTTAGTTTATGTAGTATGCTTATGATATGCCAGCAGGGTTAGCTTGGGGTCACTCGTGATCCTAGGTCCCGGGGCGTGACAAACTTGGTATCAGAGCATTAGGTTCAAGAGTCCTAGGATGTCTGAAGAGCTGCACTAAGTAGAGTCCTTTTCATGGGTATGAAGTGCACCATCTAATGAGAGGGAGGCTACAAAATGTTTTAGGAAAACTTCATTTTCTTAGTACTCTTATCATGCGTAAGGTATGATCTAATTCCTTGTTCTAACTCGACGTTCTACATTTCAGATCATGCCTCCTCGTAGAGCTAACGCCAGGAATGCAAACGCAGCTCCTCCAGTCCCAGATCAGGAAGTTTTGAATGTAGAGTTTCGAAACGCTATCCAGCTATTGGCTCATAGTGTGACCAACTAGAACAACTAGCAGGCCCCAGTTCCTGCAAATGCTAATGTTGGGTCAGCTACAACTTAAGTTTGGGATTTTGTTAGGATGAAGCCGCCTGAGTTCTTAGGATCACTGATTGGTGAGGATCCCCAAAACTTCGTAGATAAGGTCTAGAAGATCTTTGAAGTGATGCATGTAACTAGGAATAATTGGGTTGAGTTGGCATTTTACCAGCTTAAGGATGTGGCTCATATCTGGTATACTCAATGGAAAGAGAACAGGGGTACATATGCAGCTCCTATCACTTGGGAATGATTTAGTGAGACCTTTCTGGACAGGTTCTTCCCAAGAGAGTTAAGTGAGGCAAAAGCTCAACAATTCATGAACTTGAGGCAAGGTAGCATGACAGTCCAAGTGTATGGACTCAAGTTCACCCAACTCTCCAAGTATGCTCCTCACATGGTTGCCGACTCTAGGGCCCAGATGAATAAGTTTCTATATGGAGTGTCAGACTTAGTGAAAACAGAGTGCAGGAATGCTATGTTGGTGGAAAACATGAAAACCTCTAGGCTCATGACTTATGCTCAGCAGGTTGAGGGAGATAAGCTTAAGGAACAGGCTAAGGAGAAGAAGAAGGCTAGGACTGTGAATTATGAGTATTCTCAACAGAAAATGGGTGGTGGAAATCTCTCGCAGAGTTAGCAGAAATCTTCAGCCCTATCCCCTTCATCAGCTATTGTTCCATCCTGTAAGTTCAGACATGATCAGAAAGGTAGGGTATCAGGCTCTAAGCCTCAGAGGAGTGTTTCAGGCACCAGAACCTACCCAACTTGCCCAAAGTGTGGTAAGAACCATCCGAGCAAGTGTCTTGCATAGTAGGAAAGATGTTTTGGGTATGGTCAGTCTGGTCACAAGTTGAGAGATTTTTCTTCTAAACAGGGGCAAGAAGGGAGTAATGGTAGAGCTCAGTCTACAACTTCAGCAGCACCAGCAAGTCGCCCGACTCAGCAGGATAACTCATCTGGTACAGGTGGCGGTCAGGGCCAGAATAGGCTTTATGCTCTTCAAGCTCGCCAGGATCAGGAAGATTCTCCTCATGTAGTCACCATACGTTACGAGCCTTTAATTACGATGTTTATGCTTTGTTAGATCCAAGGGGTACCCTTTCCTTTGTAACTCCTTATATAGTAGCCAACTTCAATGTTAGTCCAGAAACACTCTCAGAACCCTTCTTAGTCTCTACTCCGGTCGGTGACCCAGTTATAGCTAGACGGGTATACAGAAATTGCCCTTTCACAGTCTCTCAGAAAGTCACCTCAGAAGATCTCGTAGAGTTAGAAATGGTAGACTTTGATTTCATTCTAGGCATGGATTGGTTACATTCATCTTATGCCTTAGTCGATTGTAGAACTAGGATCATTCGTTTTTAGTTTCCAAACGAACCAATCCTAGAATGGAAGGATAGTAGCTTAGTGCCTATGGGTCGATTCATTTCTTACCTTAAGGCCAGAAAGATGATTTCCAAGGGGTATATCTATCATCTAGTTTGATTTAAGGATTCAAGATCTGAAACCCCAACTCTTGTGTCAGTTCCAGTGGTTAATGAGTTCCAGAAGTTTTTCCAAAAGATCTTCCCGGAGTTCCTCCCGAAAAGGAAATCGACTTCAGAATAGACTCCTTCTAGATACCCATCCTATCTCCATTCCTCCTTACAAAATGGCTCTAGCTGAGCTTAAGGAATTGGAAGAGTAGTTGAAAGACCTTGTAGATAAGGGCTTCATCAGACCTAGTACTTCCCCATGGGGTGCGCCAGTATTATTTGTGAAAAAGAAATATGTCTCTCTCAGAATGTGCATTGACTATAGGTCGTTGAATAAGGTCACAATCAAGAATAAGTACCATATCCCTAGGATTGATGACTTGTTTGACCAAGTTCAGGGTGCTAGTCATTTCTCTAAGATAGACCTCAGATTTGGTTATCATCAGCTCAGAGTCAGAGATAGTGACATCCCAAAATAGCCTTCAGAACTCGATATGGTCATTATGAATTTGTAGTTATGTCATTAGGACTAACCAATGCTCCTGCAACTTTCATAAACTTGATGAACACAGTGTTCAAGAAGTATTTGGACTTGTTTGTTATCGTGTTTATTGATGGTATCCTCATTTACTCTAGGAATGAGGAAGAACATCCGACTCATTTGAGGGTTGTCCTGCAAAATCTCAAAGATCACCAGTTGCTTGCTAAGTTAGCAAATGCAATTTTTGGTTGCAATCTGTTGCTTTCCTTAGTCATATAGTGTCTAGCGAATGAATCCAAGCGGATTCTCAAAAAATAGATACAGTGAAATTATGGCCCAGACCTACCTCTCCCATTGACATTAGAGGTTTCTTGGGTTTGGCTGGTTATTACAGAAGATTCTTAGAATGATTTTCATCCATAACCTCTCCATTGACTAGGTTGACTCAGAAATAGGTCAAGTTTCAGTGGTCAAATGATTGTCAGAAAAGCTTTGCAGAACTGAAAACTAGGTTGACTACAACTCCTGTTTTGACTGTACTAGAGGGTTCAAACGGTTATGTGATCTATTACGATGCAACCAGATTCGGCCTAGGTTGTGTGTTGATGCAGCGAGATAAGGTTATAACTTATGCTTCTAGGCAGCTTAAGGTGCATGAGAAGAATTATCCGACTCATAACCTCGAGTTTGCAGTGGTAGTGTGTGCACTTAAGATTTGGAGACACTACTTGTATGGTGTTCACGTAGATGTGTTTACAAACCATAAGAGCCTTCAGTATGTATTAACCCAGAAAGAGTTGAATATTCGCCAGAGGAGATGGGTTGAGTTTCTCAAGGACTATGACATGAGTGCACATTTACCATCTTGGTAAGGCCAACGTAGTAGCAAATGTTTTTAGTAGACTATCTATGGGTAGTGTAGCACATGTCGAGAAAGAAAGGAAAGAACTAGCGAAGGATGTTCACTGGCTTGCTCGCTTAGGAGTTCGCCTTATAAGCATATCAGATGGAGGTGTACCAATTCAAAATGGGTCAGAATCTTCGTTGGAAGCGGAGGTTAAGGAAAAATAGGACAGTGATCCCATATTACTTCAGTTTAAAGGTTTAGTTCACTAATAGAAAGTAGAGGCTTTAACCCAAGGGGGAGATGGTCACTTATGTATTCCTAAGGTGGATGAGTAGATGAAGCAACCTTGATTGGGCCAGATTCAGTTCATGATGCTATGGAAAAAGTTCAGCTCGTTAGAAATAGACTGAAGACAGAAGTCCTATGCAGATGTAAGGAGAATAGACTTAGAGTTTGAGATAGACATTGGGTTTTCCTGAAAGTATCACCATGAAAGGGTGGTGAGATTTGATAAACTTGGTTGGGAAGTAGAAGCAACCATGGAGGCCTAGTATCCTCAACTCTTTCCTTTCAATTCCATTTTAGCGGAAGATAATAAGTTTCCACTCTAGTCTTTCAGATTCCTCATGCGTAAATTCAGTCTTAGTATCATGTTCCTTCAGCGTTCTTGTATTTTCAACGTATTCACATGTTCTTGGAACTCAGTTCAGTCAGAAATCAGTTTCTAGTACTTAGTGGTAGGGATTGCAACTCCTTCCCTCCATACTCAAATTTTTTAGACTTCATTCGAGGATGAATGTTCCCAAGGGGGAGATATTGTAACACCTCAGATCTCAAAATGAAGAAAAATCCTAGTTTTCAGAAAACTGGTGCCAGTACCAACGGACTGTAGGTAGAACCACGGGCCGTAGGTGGGGTTCCATCATTGGGCACAAAATGTTTAAAGTCTCTTATTCCACCGACAATGGACTAGTACAGTCCGTGATTGGACCTACGGATCACAGCTCTGACCATAGGTTAAGGTCAGCATCCAATTAGAGGGAAATTGCTGATTGGGTCAAATTCAAATGGTCATCACTCTTAGCACAAAAGTAATTAGGTGGCCCATGACATACTATATAATATATAATTGAATCTTCTTTCCAACTCCACCGAGTTTGCTGAAATCCCATCTGCGAGTAAAACGTTATGCTCATTTTAGTGAAGCTCTGTCGGGCAGACTTGACCTACTGTAACACCCCGTATCCTAGATAGACCAAAATGCAGATTTTGTGAAGTTGCAGGTGCAACCCATGGTTGCCATCCATGGACCGTAGGTCAGACCAAGGTCCGTGCTGGTGGTCCGTGGTTCACCACTGCAACCCTTCCCCAAACCCAGCTTAGAAAATCGGCTAAGTCTCGACCCACGGTCCGTGCATCGAGGCCCTTTTTAACCAGCCTCTGATGCAAATGACGGCCGACCAGCACGTACCGTCATTTGATCCGCGGCCCGTAGGTCCCGTCCATCGATCACTCCGATAGTAGTTAAGTCAGGGGTCTTTTGGTCTTTTCCTATTTCGTTTAACCCCTAGGCTATGTCCTTTAGACCCTAAATTATGAGGCTTTAGTCAGTTTAAGCCTAGAAACATTACTAGAACTTACCTAAGTCAAATCATTAATCAAAACTTAGAAAAATTAGAGTGTAAGAGGAGAAGAGAAGTTAAGAACCCTAGTTCAAGAACGCAACAAGTTTTCTTCCATTCCACCCCAGAAATCAAAGGATTTCTCCGTGAAATTCATCACTAGGTATGTTGGATTTCACTAGTGGGTTCCTTTCACCCATTAGGTCCCTAGTTTAAAGTTAGTTTCTTGATTCCCTTATTATGACTAGACCTAGAGTTTCTTGAATGTTAGAATTATTGGGTTCTTAGCTGTTAGATTGCTCCAAATCAGATTAGTATGTTAATATTCAGTTTATTGCAAGAATTTCAGAACCCTAATTATGTATTTCTTTAGTTCTAGAATGACATATACTAGGTCAGATATTTCAGTTATTCAATTATACATGCCTCAGTTATTAATGCATCAATATCAGTTAATTGTTGCATACTCAGTTTGCATGTCCAGTTTGAGCTATCCAGTAACTTACAGAAATTCAATCATAATGTGTTAATCACTTAATCCATTGGGAGTAGCATAATACCGAGTTCACTAGGGTTCAGCGTACCCAAATAGTCCTAGAACTACTAGCCACGTAGGTTGTAAGTCCCCTCTGTGGGCATCATTTCAGTGATCATGCCAGCATGCCTCTATACCTCTGGCAGGGTATATTGGGTCCTCTCGATGGGGCGTATACATCGGACTCCACATTTAGATCATGTGGTTTTATTATCGGTTATTAGTAGCTCCCACAGTTCAGTCAGATATTATTGCATTGACCATTTATCAGTATAGTGAGTATTCAGTTTCAGCATGTTATAAATTGCTCACCGCATTCAGTTATCTCAGCATTCAGTATCTATATCCTATTCATATTATATCATTGCTTATTTGCTTTGTTCATTTATATGTTATTTCAGTTGTACTCTATCCTACATTCTCAGTACCTTTCAAGTACTGACGAATACTCTGCGCTACATCTTCTCGTGATGTAGGTTCAGGTTCTCAGCATCCAGATCACCTTAGATCGGTTCCCGATCTCCAGTTTCGCAGAATCAGTGGTGAGTCCTTATTCTCCGAGGACAATAGTCATGAGTTTTTTTTCAGTATTTTTAGTCCTTTAGTTTCAGTTTTGCTAGACTTAGATGGGGACTGTCCCAGCATTTCTAGTCAGTTAGAAGCTATTTTTAGACATAGTTAGATTCAGCTTAGTATTGAGTTAATATCATCTTTGTATTAAACTCATCAATTATCATTTATCTCAGTTATAGTATATGGGTATTTCTTATCTTTTCATTTTTATTTATGATTTAGCTTTCGCATCAGTTTATTATCTTTAGTATGCTCATGACCATGCCAGTAGAGTTAGCTTAGGATTAGTTGTGTTCCTAGGTCTCGTGTCCGCATCTCGGGGGTAGTCTCGGGGCGTGACAAACTTGGTATCAGAGTAATAGGTTTAAGTGTCCTAGGATGTCTGAAAAGCCGCACTAAGTAGAGTCCTTTTCATGGGTGTGAAGTGCACCACATGTTATGAGAGGGAGGCTACAAAGTGTTTTAGGAAATCTTCATTTTCTTGTTGCTCTTATCGTGCGTAAGGTATGACCTAAATTCCATTCTAACTCGACGTTCGACGTTTTAGTGATCATGCCTCCTCATAGAGCTAATGCCAGGAATGCGAATGCGAGGAACGCAAACGCAGCTCCTCCAGTCCCTGATCAAGAAGTGTCGAATGTAAAATTCAAGAACGCAATTCAAATGTTGGCTCAAAGTGTGGCCTACCAAAACAATCAACGGGCTCCAGTTCCGGTAAATGCCAATGTTGGGTCAGCTGCAGCCAAGGTGCGAGATTTTGTTAGGATGAATCCGCCAGAGTTATTAGGATCGAAAGTTGGAGAAGATCCCCAAAACTTCATTGATGAGGTTAAGAAGATCTTTGAAGTGATGCATGTAACTGGGAATGATCGGGTTGAGTTAGCATCTTACCAACATAAGGATGTGGCTCATATCTAGTATACTCAGTGGAAGGATAATAGGGCTATAGATGCAGCTCCTATTACTTGGAATTGTTTCAGCTAAACCTTTCTGGACAGATTTTTCCCCATAGAGTTGAGAGAAGCAAGGGCCTAGGAATTTATGAACTTAAGGCAGGGTAACATGATTGTCCAAAATTATGGGATCAAGTTTAACCAACTCTCCAGGTATGAATAAGTTTCTGTATGGAGTGTCAGACTTAGTGAAAACAGAGTGCAGGAATGCTATGTTGTTGGAAGACATGAACATCTCTAGGATCATGACTCATGCTCAGCAGGTTGAGGGTGATAAGCTTAGATAACAGGCTAAGGAGACTAAGAAATCAAGAACAGGTAACTACGAGTATTCCCAACTGAAATTGGGTGGTGGAATTCGCTCGTAATTTCAACCGAAGTCTTCGACTCCAGCCCCTTCATCGGGTAGTGTTCCATCCCTCAGGTTCCGTAACGATAAAAAAGGTAGGGCGTCAAGCTCTAAGTCTCAAGGTAGTGTTTCAGGAACCAAAACTTACCCAACTTACCCGAAATGTAACAAGAACCATCCGGGCGAGTGCCTTGCTGGTAAGGAAGGATGTTTTGGGTGTGGTCAGTCTGGTCATAGTTGAATGATTGTCCTTCTAGACAGGTTCAAGGAGGAAATAATGGTAGAGCACAGTCTACAACTTCAGCAACACCAGCAGGTCACCCGACTCAGCAGGGTAACTCATCTGGTACAGGTGGCGGACAGCACCAAAACAGGCTCTATGCTCTTCAGGCTCATCAAGATCAGGAAGATTCTCCTGATCTAGTCAGTGGAACATTACGAGTCTTTGATCTTGAAGTTTATGCATTGTTAGATACAGGGGCTACTTTGTCTTTTGTAACTCCTTACATAGCAGTCCAATTCAGTGTTATCCCAGAAACTCTTTCAGAACCCTTCTCAGTCTCTACTCCAGTCGGTGACCCAGTTATAGCTAGACGGGTATACAGAAATTGCCCTGTCATAGTCTCTCAGAAAGTCACCTCAGCAGATCTTGTAGAGTTAGAAATGGTGGACTTCGATGTCATTCTAGGCATGGATTGGTTACATTCCATTTACGCCTTAGTTGATTGTAGAACTAGGATTGTTCATTTTCAGTTTCCAGACGAACCAATCTTAGAATGGAAGGGTAGTAGCTTAGCGCCTATGGGTCAATTTATTTCTTACCTTAAGGCCAAAAGATGATCTCTAAGGGTTATCTCTATCATATAACTCGGGTTAAGGATTCTAGTTCCAAATCCCCAACTCTTGAGTCAGTCCCTGTAGTCAATGAGTTTCCAAAAGTGTTTCAAGAAGATCTTCCCGGAGTCCCTCCCGATAGGGAAATCAACTTTGAAATTGATCTCATTCTAGATACCCAGCCTATCTCTATTCCTCCTTACAGAATGGCTCCAGCTGAGCTTAAGGAATTGAAAGAGTAGCTGAAAGACCTTCTAGATAAGGATTTCATCATACCTAGTATTTCACATGGGGTGCGCCAATGTTGTTTGTGAAGAAGAAAGATGATTCACTCAGAATGTGTATTGACTACAGACAGTTGAACAAGGTCATAATAAATAATAACCCTAGGATTGATGACTTGTTTGACCAACTTCAGGGTGCTAGTCATTTCTCAAAGATAGACCTCAGATCGGGTTATCATCAGCTTAAAGACAGAGATAGTGACATTCCGAAGACAGCCTTCAGAACTCGGTATGGTCATTATGAATTTGTAGTTATGTCATTTGGACTAACCAATGCTCCTGCAGCTTTCATGGATTTGATGAACAGAGTGTTCAAGTAGTACTTGGACTTGTTCGTTATCGTCTTTATTGATGATATCCTCATTTACTCTAGGAATGAGGAAGAGCATGCAAGTCATTTGAGAGTTGTTCTGCAAACTTTCAAAGATCGCCAGTTATTTGCAAAATTTAACAAGTGTGCGTTTTGGTTACAATCAGTTGCCTTCCTTAGGCATATTGTGTCTAGTGAAGGAATTCGAATAGATTCCCAGAAGATAGAAGCAATGAAACAATGGCCCAGACCTACCTCTCCCACTGACATTAGAAGTTTCTTAAGTCTAGCGGGCAATTACAGACGGTTCGTGGAAGGATTTTCATCCATAGCCTCACCATTGACTAGGTTGACTCAAAAGATGGTCAAGTTTCGATGGTCAAATGATTGTGAGAAAAGCTTCGCAGAATTGAAAACTAGGTTGACTACAGCTCCTGTCTTGACTCTACCACAGGGTTTGGATGGTTATGTGATCTACTGTGATGCATCCAGGTCGGCCTGGGTTGTGTATTGATGCAGCGAGGTAAGGTTATAGCTTATGCTTCTAGACAGCTTAAGGGGCATGAGAAGAATTATCCGACTCATGACCTCGAGCTTACAGCAGTGGTGTTTGCACTCAATATTTGGAAATACTACTTGTATGGTGTTCATGTAGATGTGTTCACAGACTATAAGAGCCTCAATTATTTATTCACCTAGAAAGAGTTGAATCTTCGTAGAGAATATGGCTTAAGTTCTCAAATATTATGATATGAGCGTGCATTACCATCCAAGTAAGACGAATGTAGTAGCATATGCTCTTAGGAGATTATCCATGGGTAGTGTAGCACATGTTGAGAAAGAAAGAAGAGAGCTAGTAAAGGATTTTCACAGACTTGCTCGCCTAGGAGTTCGTCTTATGAGCATATCAGATGGTGGTGTAACAGTTCAAAATAGGGTAGAATCTTCTTTGGTAGTAGAGGTTAAGGAAAACCAAGACAGTGATCCAATCTTGCTTGAGCTTAAGGGTGTCCACAATCAGAGAGTGGAGGTTTTCTCCCAAGGGGGAGATGGTGTGCTTCACTACCAGGGTCGATTATGTGTTCCTAATGTGGGCGAGTTGAGACAACATATCCTTGCAGAGGCCCATAACTCCAGATATTCTATCCATCCAGGTGCCACTAAGATGTACCACGATCTGCGGGAAGTCTATTGGTGGAATGGTATGAAAAGAGATAAAGAAGACTTTGTGGTGAAGTGCCCCAATTGCCAGCAAGTCAAGGTAGAACATCAGAAACCAGGAGGCATGACTAAAGAGATTGACATTCCTACTTAAGACAGCCCAGAGTCGCCAGCCTTAAGACAGCCCAGAGTCGCCAGAAGTCTTACGCAGATGTAAAGAGAAGGGAACTAGAGTTCCAAGTTGATGATTGGGTTTTCCTGAAAGTGTCACCTATGAAGGGGCTGATGAGATTTGGCAAGAAATGGAAGCTCAGTTCCAGATATGTAGGCCCTTACAGGATCTCGAAAAGGATTGGTAAAGTGGCTTATGAGTTAGAGTTGCCAGCAGATTTGGCAGCAGTGCATCCAGTCTTTCACATCCGTAGTACCATTAGAGACTGTGGCTGTAAAAGATAGCCTTTCTTATGAGGATATACCAGTTGAGATTCTTGATCGTCAAGTTAGAAGGTTGAGAAACAAAGAAGTCGCTTCAGTCAATGTTTGGTGGAGGAGTCAATCTGTAGAGGGAGCCACTTGGGAAGCGGAAGCGGACATGAAAGACAAGTATCCTCACCTCTTTCCTTATGATTTCACTCCAGCTTGAGGTAATAGTTCCTCTTCAATTTTTCAGTCATTCATGCGTAAATTCAGTCTTAGAATAATGTTCCTTCAGTTTGTACTTGCATTTTCAGCCTATTTGCATGTTCTTGGAACTCAGTTCAGTCAGAAATTTAGTTCTCAGTGTTTAGTGGTAGGGATTGCAGCCCTTTCCCTCTATTTCAACTAGTTTAGTCTTTATTCGAGGAAGAATGTATTCAAGTGGGAAATAATGTAACACCCCGTATCCTAGATAGACCAAAATGCAGATTTTGAGAAGTTGTAGTTGCAACCTACGGTTACCATCCGCGGACCGTAGGTCAGACCACGGCCCATGTTGGTGGTCCGTGGTTTACCACTGCAACCTCTCCCCAAACCTAGCTCAGAAAATTGGATAAGTCTCGACTCACGGTCTGTAGGTCAGACCACGGTCTGTGGTCTGTGTCCGTGGATCGAGGCCCCCTTTACCTAGCCTCTGATGCAAATGACGGTCGACTAGCATGGACCGTCATTCGATTCACGGCTTGTAGGTCCCGTCCATCGGTCACTCCGACAGCAGTTAAGTTAGGGGTCTTTTGGTCTTTTCCTATTTCGTTTAACCCCTAGGCTATGCCATTTAGACCCTAAATTATGAGGTTTTAGTCAGTTTAAGCCTAGAAACATAACTAGAACTTACCGAAGTCAAATCGTTAATCAAAACTTAGAAAAATTAGAGGGTAAGAAAAGAAGAGAAGTCAAGAACCCTAGTTCAAGAACGCAACAAGTTTTCTTCAGTTCCAACCCTCCGTGAAATTTGTCACCAGGTATGTGGGATTTCACTAGTGGGTTCCTTTCATCCATTAGGTTCCAAGTTTTCAGTCAGTTTCTTGATTCCCTTATTATGACTAGGCCTAGGGTTTCTTGAATGTTAGAATTATTGGGTTCTTAGCTGTTAGAATGATCCAAATCAAATTAGTATGTTAATATTCAGTTTATTAAATGAATTCTAGAACCCTAGCTATGTATTTCTTTACTTCTTGAATGACACATGCTAGGTCAGATATTTCAGTTATTCAGTTATACATGCCTCAGTTATGAATGCATCAATATTAGTTAATTGTTGCATACTCAGTTTGCATGTCCAGTTTGAGCTATCCAGTAACTAATAGAAATTCAGTCATAATGTGTTAATCACTTATCAATTGGGAGTAGCATAATACCTAGTTGGACTAGGGTTCAGCGTACCCAAATAGTCCCAGAACTACTAGCCACGTAGGTTGTAAGTCCCTTTGTGGGCATCATTTCAGTGATCACGCCAGCTTGCCTATATAACTCTGGCAGGGTATATTGGGTCCTCTCGATGGGCGTATACATCGGACTCTACATTTAGCTCATGTGGTTTTATTATCGGTTATTAGTAGCTCCCACAGTTCAGTCAGATTCTATTTCATTGACCTCATTTACAGTTCAGTCAGTATTCAGTCTCAGCATGTTATAAATTTGGTCATTGCAGCCAGTTAGTTCAGTATTCAGCATCTATATCATGTTCAGATTATTTCATTGCTTTATTGCTTTGTTCAATTATATGTTATTTGAGCTTTACTCTATCGTGCATGCCTAGTATCTTTCAACTACTGACGCATACATGCACTACATCTTCTCGTGATGTAGGTTCAGGTTCTCAGCATCCAGATCACGCTTAGATTAGTTCCCGATCTCCAGTTCAGCAAAATTTGTGGTGAGTCCTCATTCTCCGAGGACAATAGTCATGAGTTTCTTTTCATTATTTTTAGTCCTTTAGTTTCAGTTTTGCTAGACTTAGCTGGGGCCTTTCCCAGCATTTCTAGTCAGTTAGAGGTTATTTTCAGAGATAGTTAGATTCAGCTTAGTATTGAGTTAATATCATCTTTGTATTAAACTCATCAGTTATCATTTATCTCAATTATAGTATAAGGGTATTCCCCATCGTTTCATTTTTATGATGATTTATTTTTCGCATCAGTTTATTATCCTTAGTATGCTCAAGATCATGCCAGCAGGGTTAGCTTGGGATCACTTGTGATCCTAGGTCCCATGTCCGCGTCTCGAGGGTAGTCTCAGGGCGTGACACCTATGACCCAACCTAAGAACCGTAGGTTGACCTACGGCTCATAGGTCCCTCCATGGGTGGCTTTCGACAACTTTTAAGTTATGGTCATTTAGGTCTTTTTCCTATGCCTTGGGCACTTAAACTTCGTTGTTTGACGCCTAAACTACGTCGTTTTACTCCGAATAAGTCTGATAACTTAGTCAGACATATCCAAACCTTTTTTCACCAAAAAATCATCACAAAATAGGAGAAAAAAGGTTACCCAAACGCTTCCAAGAACGCAGCAAGTTTTCTTCAGTTCCAGCCCCGAAATCGAAATATTTCTCCGTGAATTTTGTCACCGGGTATGTGGGATTTCACTAGTGGGTTCCTTTCGCCCATTAGGTCCCTAGAATTCAGTCAAATTCTTGATTCCCTTATTATTAACTCGACCTAGGGTTTCTAGAACCTCAGTAGATTATAATGAATTAGCTACTTAATGTTCCAAATTAGTTTATTATGGCTTTTAGCATTTTTTAGTATAGATTCCTTCATAAATTAAGAACCCTAGCTATGTAGTTCTTTAGTTCATGAAATACACTTGCTAGGTCAGCTATTTCAGATAATTCATATATTTCAGACATACATGCCTAAGTTTCGAATGTGTCATTATTAGAATATTAATGTTGCATTCTCAGATTTTGCATGTCAGTATTTTGAGCTATCCATACTACAATATTTCAGTTATAATGTGTTAAATTGCATAATCAATTGGGAGAAGTTAATACCGAGTTGGACTAGGGTCTGTCACCCTTATAGTTGTAGAACTACGTGCCTCGTAGGTTGTAAGTCCCCTCTGTGGGCATCATTTTAGTGATCACGCCAGTCATGTCTCTATACCTTTGGCAGGGTATATTGAGTCCTCTTGGTGAGGCGTATACATCGAACTCCACATTTAGCTCATGTGGTTTTATGTCGATTATTAGTAGCTCCCGCAGTTCAGTCAGTCTCTATTGCATTGACCATACTATCAATACAGTTCATTTTTAAGTTTCAACACGTTATAAAATTGGTCAATGCATTCAGTTTAGTTCACATTCAGTATATTCAGTAACCTTATCATGTTCAGATTATATCCTTGCTTTATTGTTTGTTCACTTATATGTTTATTTCAGCTTTACTCTATCCTGCATTCTCAGTACCTTTCAAGTAATGACGCGTACTCTGCGCTACATCTTCTCGTGATGTAGGTTCAAGCCCTTAGCTCTCAGATCACGCATAGATCAGTTCTTGATCTACAGTTCAGCAGCATCTGTGGTAAGCCCTCATTCTTTGAGGATGATTGACATGTTACCTTTTCATCTATAGTCTTTTAGTTTTAGTTTTGCTAGAGTTAGCTGAGACATGTCTCAGCATCTCTAGTCAGTTAGAGGCTTATTTCAGACATAGTTAGATTCAGCTTTAGAATTTGAGCTTGACCATTCAGTTGTTGTTAAACTCTCACTTTTATATATTCAGATAGTTTATGGGTATTCCCCATCATTTCAATTTATCTCATGATTTAGCTTCCGCACAATATTTCTTTATTTCAGTTTATTTAGTATACTTATGATATTCCAGCAGGGTTAGCTTGGGGTTACTCCTGATCCTAGGTCCCGTGTCCGCGTCCTGTGGGTATTCTCGAGGCTTGACAGTTTTCTTAACTCGAAACTTGTGAAAGTCGTAATGAACAAACATAACACCTAAAAAGGCCAAAACAAGCTTGAGACCTCTGAATATTCATTGAAAACTTCCTCTAGGCCTAAAATAAAACCCATAATCAATGGAACTGTCATAAATTTAATCCGAGCATTTGAACCCCAAATCCATGAAAAGACTATGAATCTAAAACCGACAACTCTCGTGGAAAAATTTACATATTCTGGGACTATTGGAATTAACAGAAATCCATTCTGAGACACGTAACTCTACAAGACATCAAAAATCATTTTAAGCAACTTAAGCCTTTTGAATTCAAAATATTTCATAGCTCTCAACTTTTTACTCAAAGTTTGAAACCAAATTCAAAATCCAAGAAGAAATTACCAAGGGTCGATATCACGAGGGTAAAATGGTTATTTTACAAATATCCAAAAATGACCTTCTAGGTCCATATACTTTGGTTGTCAAACTTTTGGAGAATAGTGGAATTGACGGCGCAACCTTTTTAACCTATAAGCTTCTTTATATTAAAGAAGAAAATAAAAAAGAAAAGAATGTTTCAAAAATTTGAGGATTCTCATATATTGATCATTCGCATTTCTCCTTTGGCCGTGTAGTTTTTGTTTTTAACAAAAAATAGTTCTTTTATTACATAAGGGTAGATGGAGGAGAAATGAGTGAAATAATTACGATATGGAGAACTGAACCGTCACCAATACGATGTTCAAAATTTAGGTAGTCAACCAATTGACCTACTGACTTCTATTTTGAAGTAAATAATGATATAGTTATCACTTTTTCCTATCATGCAACAAATGTAGAATAACAATCATGGAGAAATGTAACTGTAAGTGAGATAAGTTTTTCCTCATTTGGAATTGAACAATTATAACTAATGTGGTGACTTAGTAAAAGAAAGTAATGCTACCAACAGTGTAGTTATAAGTAATGTAGTAATTTATTGAATAAATTAATTAAAAGGAATAATTTCAGAAGGCATTTTAGGAAAATAATGGATCATACTTGAAATTTCAATGTCCAAAGTGAAAATGTGATGTAAAGAAAATGAAACATTTGAAATAAATAAGCTTAGTAATAAATAACAAATGAGGAAAAAAAGCCATCAATAGATTTCTAAATTTTAGATAATAACAGAGTACATAGCTCTATGAGAATTCAGGTTTTTAACCACCTGGCCATTTGAAGGAGCTTTATGAGACCATTTAAGGGTGGCCAAATTAACCCATCAAATCATGACACGAGCTTTTGGAACTTGTATGGAGGTCAAATTTCAATTTCAAAACGCATAAATTATGTCACAAAAGGCATAACAAGTTATCTCATACTGTAAAACCTAATTCCTGTAGAACTCATGTTAAGTGAGGCAAAAGTTCAATTTCTAAAACAAGTTATCCCCTAAAAGGTATAATAAGTTATGTTGTACTACATAAGTTAATTCCTACTAAAGCTTATGTTGAGTGAGAAAAATATTTTCTCAACTTATGTCTAGCGAACTATGTCTTAAATATACTATACAACTTATGTGGAGCGAGTTAAAAGTTCTCTTAACTTTTGTCTCGATTTAATTAAATATATTTTGTTGAATCTAATTATAGGGTATTATCAAGTATGTAAGGCTCTCTAATAACATCCCAATAATCTTGCATCAAAGAATTGTTATTTCCATATCCAAGTTTACGTCAGAACGATAATCATTTTAAAGATTTTGCATCATTGATCAAAACTTTCAACTTACTTGTGTTCACCTAGATGTATGAATTTTGTAGGATAACATTGTCACACCCCTTTTTGTTAGGTTTTTTCAATTATAATAACATTATTGAGAAGATATTATTTTATTTACCGAAATAGAGTCGTCACTTGGAATTAAGTTATCGTGTCCCAAGTCATCTTTTTGAATCTCTAATCAAAAGGAAATGACTCTTTGCATTGGTCAATGAAAACAATGGACCAGGTAAGGAATTCTACTGATCCATTAAAAGGTATGAGCCACTCCTAAATCACGTAGTTCTGACACAGTCGCTTTTATCAACTTATAGTTGACATATATTAGTGTTGGACAAATCAAATCATTAATTATGCCTATGGTTTACTTAGATTGTTCGATTTTATTATTCTTAACTAAGATTCGAAGTTACAACCATGGCTTCGATATTCATCGGTTAGAACACATGAACATGACCTCGCCTTGGGTATCACATCCTAAATTTTAGCATATTCGTCTTGGTTAGACTAAAAGTTATTATGTTATTAAAAGTGTGTAGGTCAATACGCGTAAATGTTACCTTGTCATTTTATTTATATTTCCTTATTTGATACGCAAAGTTGCGACCTCATGCAAGGCGATATATTATATGATCTCTCTTTACAACGTAAGATTTATTGAAGCATTTATTCTACTATGTTGGGTCAACTAATTTAGTCCCTTTTCTCTCATTCCTTTTATTGATTGCAACAGGCATTCAATTAAAATAATCATCTTACCTTTAATAAATTTATTAAGTAATTAATCCCTTAGATTTCTTTCTTGAGCCAAAATTTCTATTTTTGACGTATGCGTTCAATAAAATCAAAAGTCTAATGCATTATTAACAATAAACAAATTGATTACCATGACCCTATTTTCCAAAATAAGTAACCAAATGTTATAGTGAACTACTCCCAATTAATCCAAATAAAATAGTTCACTTTATACTTAAAAGCAAGTAAGCAACACATGACAAATTATTAGAAAAAATAGAAGCATGTCAATCCCGAATTTGACTTGTTTTTTTTTTTAATGGGTTGAAGCAGTAAATAAGCAAGATACACTAATACCCGTTCATATTATAAATATCATAAGAGTTTATAACCTCAGATAATGGGTTTAGCTATTCATACTAGAAATGAAAAATACAAGATAAAATATGTTGCGAAAATATCGTGGGTTATTAACTAGCACACAATCACAAACAATTAAAATAGAAAAGAAAAAAAACACAAGGAATTAACGAGGTTAGGCTAGACTAATCCTCCAAGCAAATGTAGATAGAGTTTTTCACTATGAAAAAAAGAAGAAGAAGTGTAAAATCCTTTAGAATCTCCAACTACATCCCCTATATATAAATCTCAAGTAGTCTCAAACCTATAAGGAAAAGGTTACCCTAATATTTAAAGGACATTATATTTCATTTCCAAATCTATTAGTACAAAGAGTGATCTAAAATAATAGGGATTATGAATTTTCATGGAAAAAATGAAGACATAATTGACAAAATGTAATAACAAATATAATTAAAGATTAAACAATAAAGAAGATGCAAACTTGCTAAGTCAAAATGACCACGCAAGTGTACGCAGTCGTACAAATATTATTGAATTTTTATTTCAGATATCATACCCACAAAGGCTTGTCAATCAACTAATTATGAAATTAAACTAATTAATGTGCTGCCACAAGTGCCAAACTTCAGAAACACGAAATTTAACTAGGTTGGCGCACTGCTTGGCACATTGTGCACCCTATCAAGGGCACTACGTGGCGCACTGCGTCAGGCCTTTTTTGAGTGAAAATTATTTCAAAGTCAAGTCCAAGATGATTACCTAAGATATAGATTATATGAACAGAAAAAAAAACATAACAAATTCAATATTTTGCAACTGAAGTACTGGGCATTCCATGTTTTCAATAGATCAATGTAGACCAAATAATGATTTAACATTTGAATATAAATAAACAAGACTTTAGTCTTAACTCCAATTAATTGTCTTAACTTCCAGATCCATCAATACAAACTAAAATATTCTTCAATGTTTGGTCAACAATCAACAATATTATTGTCTTCAAAATATGTATGTATATAAACACACTGAAGGTGATAAAATTCATATCAAATAGCACCATATTATTTCTTGTTGGGATGGGAACCTTCACCTTCATGGACAACGTGAACTTGTAAGTAAAGTCCTTTGATGTGTTTTTCTTTCACAAATTCACAAATACACATATCATTTTTCTCGACAAGGTTCACCTTACATAAACTGTGCCACCTGCCAATTAGCCATATTCTACTGTCCTGCCAAATCTTGAGTTTTGCCTCAAATTCTCTGCCAGCAGAGTCACGAATTGTCATGATTGAAGGGAGTTCAAGTTGGTAATCTCTCACCACATCAGTCGGAACGTACTACAATTAGGAAAAAAGACTTTGTTAAATTAGAATATTATAAGATTGAACTATAAAACAATCACCAAAATAATAGGTTAATAATTACCAGATGATCTCTCCTATCTGGACGTATTTTTGTTACAAAGTAAGAATTTTTTGGCTTAGTTGCACGTCCACTTCTAAATATATTTGTAGCAAATTAGTCGTGGGGATTATTCACCTTACCAGAAGTCGTACTTTTGCATTTAGCTGAATCATAAAAAAGTTAACAAGTCAAGTTCACAAACAGATAACATGGATACTCAGAGTTACTCTATATATTTTATTCTACAAGATCGTCTTTTATTAAACGTGGACTTTAAGAAAGAAATGATACTTTTAACACATATCAAAAGTATTAGAAAATGATATTTAACTTGATTTATTCATTGTTATTCAAAAACCTAAATAACGTTTCCTTAGCAGACTCATTTTGTCAGAGGACCAAATAACTAAACCTTAAAAATCATTTTAAACGTGTATCCTAAAATATATCATGATACTAACATGAATACAAGATCATATCTAAATACACATAGATGCCACTTTTGTAGTAACATACTAACAAGAGAGGAATTGAATTGCATATAAAATGAAACAGAAAAGAGTACATTTAAAGATCTTTAATTTTTGCTTACCTTTGGAACGTGGTGCCGTTATGTTGAATATGTCAGTCCTTTCTTTCTCTTCCTCCTCTTCTTTGTATTCATCATCATCATCTTCTTCTTCTTCTTCATTCTTATCATCATCCTTTTCTGGAATCTCTTATGTCTTTTCACATTCCTTTTCTTCATCATCTTTTTCTCCTACCATGTTATTCCCATCCCTAACATCAGAAGAAGAAATATTCTTGCTATCTCTAGCCCTAGTATTCACTTTTGGCTCCACACTCTTTTGATGTTCAACATTTATTTCCTCTACTTCCTCGTCCTTCACAACATATTTTAAACCCCCATCTCCTTTCTTTACACATCCATGTCATCCAAGTAGTTTGAAGTAAAAAATTCTAGTTCCATCATAGTCAAAAATAAAGAAGTCTCCAAGCTCTACGATGTTGTCCTTGATGAATTTTTTCCATCCATAATCAAAATAAATATATTTTCCTGATTTGGTTACCCCTATAGGCCACATATTTCCAAATCGATCCCTAAGGAAAATGTTTCTTGGTAATATTCCATTTTTGTAATTGATATATAACCTGTGGGAAGTTTCTGCAAAGAAAAAAAGTTTGACTTTTGAAAAAATAAATGTAAAAGATCATTAATCTTTATATCACATTGATCATATCATAAAAACAAAATAAGTTGCAGATTAAAAAGTACTTCAAATAAACTCAAAGTTTGAGACTTTTGATGTTAGAATTCAAGAATGTTACTATTTTAGAAACTATAAAATGAAATGTAAGGCATTTTCATAGTTTTACCATAAAATTACTTCCTTCAACACTAATAATATTGTTAGTTTGAAATGAAATATGCAATTTCTAACATTGATTTACTAAATTAAACATAATACTGATAAAAAAGTAGGGATCTAACATCTATAAAAAATCGTAAAAAATTTATTTGCATCACAAAAAGGCATCTATCCACCTTTTACTTTCCCTCCCCTAATTAAAAGCACATATATTCAAAAACTATTAATTGAAAATATTTTAAGAAAAAGAGTCAACAACAATCATAGATAAAATACATGAATATAAGAACACAAAAAGAAGATGAAGGGGAAAGTACAATTAAAAAATATAAAATAACATGAGGTATCTAAGTTTTACTGATTTAAATCTCAACAAAGCCTTCCCCTCCCCTATATATATCCGCTACTCGCATCTCCAAAAAAAAAAATTCAAGAAAAAACATTCCATCAAAGAACATGAGAGGGGGGAGTACACTTACTAGTCACTTTGCACTGATTTCAGGGATGAAAACCTTGAAGAAACCCTTTTCCATGTTCTTTTTTATTGTTAAGGTTTAGGAGGATAGCATAATTGCGGCGCAACCTCTTAACCCTAAAAGAGAAAATGATTGCAAATAATGAGAAGTTTATCATTTATTAATATTAAGCCTGTTAAGTGGGTCGCATCAGGTCAGACCTGCCCATTAAAAAATTACATTGATCTTCAGCCCCGAGCTGGGTTGGATCAACTATAACTGGGCAGGTATCATTCGGGCTTAACAATGCAAAACTTCTGTATGGCTCAATCCACAACCCACTAACCCAATTCTTGAGCCAACTGTACCAAGTTCCAGTGGGCTTAACGGACCGAGTCATTATATAATTTTTTTTTATCAATGTTTATTAATTTGAAAGTTTTATTCAATTATCAATATAGTGTATTGTTAACTATTTAATTTTGAAATAATTATAACTGTTTATAATGATAGAATATATATATATATGTGTACCTAAAATGTATACCAAATACACTCAGAATATACTATTTATTATTATTATAATAACATATACATATACTTATAATGTACACTAAATATACACACAATATACTATATATCATTTTAGAATATTTATATTATACTATATCTACACACTTATAATGGATACCAAATATACACACAATTTACTATCTATAATAATAGTATACACAAGATATAAAAGTTACAATATATAAAAGGGAAAAAGGTCTGAAATATATCCGAACTTTGACCGAAATTGTTGTAACAATACCAAACATTGGAAATGACCTTTTACCCCCTGCACTATTTAATAGTGTATTTTAAAAGTATATATGTGTCCACGTGGACATTATAAATATTTCATAATTATAAATAGTAACGTGTCCACATGGGAGCATATATACCTTTAAAATACCCTATTAAATATTGCAGGGGGGTAAAAGGTCCTCCATAAAGTTTGGTATCGTAACAACAATTTCGGCCAAAGTTGAAGTATTTTTCAGACCATTTTCCCTATATAAAAGGTACAACTTACAAGATTCTAAAATAATAGTATTTTGAATTATTATGTGTCAATACTTGTTTAAGTAATATTTGCTAACATTATTTTTTCAACTATTGACTCATTATAGTGGTTGCATATTTAATTTTCAATATATTCTTATGTAAAATAAATAAAATTATTTCATTGAAGTTCTACAAATTTTATTAAAAAGAAATAAGGAAATGCGAAGACTCAATACTTCTTCCTCTTCTTCTTATCTTCTTCCTCCTCTTCCTCTTCTTCCTCTTCCTATTCTTCCTCTTTTTCTTTCTCTTCTTCCTCTTCTTCTTCTTACTCTTCTACTTATTCTTCTTCCTTCTCTTCTTCCTCTTCCTCTTCTTCTTGTTCTTCTTCCTCCTCATCCCCCTCCTCCTCTTCTTCTTCTTCTTTATCTTTTTCCTCTTCTTGTATGAAGGTCTGGAAAATAGGAGAATATTCACCTTTCAAGATTATTAAAAGCTAGAGCACGGTGCATCTATCTCAGATGAACTGTTGAAAGCTATTGAAGAGTCTGAAGTTACCCTCGTTGTATTCTCAAAGACTTATGCTATGTCAAGGTGGTGTTTGGATGAAAAAGTAAAGAATATGGATTGCAAGACTCAATATGAACAAACAGTCATATTGGTCTTCTATTATTTGGATCCATCAGAAGTTCAGAAGCAAAAGGAAAGCTTGTGAAGCCCTTTCCAAACATGAATTAAAGTACAAGGATGATGTTGATAGTGCTTGTTTCCTTGCGAATACTAAAGAAAATAAAGAAATGCACTCTCTGCAAAATATCCTTCTCTCTGAACTGCTAAGGAAAAATTAAGAATACATGAATAATAAAGAGGACGGGAAGCACTTGATGGCTTGTAGAATTCGTTTTAAGAAGGTCTTAGTTGTGCTTGATGATATAAATCATAGAGACCATTTGGATAACCTAGCAGGGTATGTTGATTGCTTCGGCAAGGGCAGTAGGATTATTGCAACAACAAGTGAAAAACATTTGATAGGGAAGAATGATGTAGTATATGAAGTGACTTTACTAGCTGATCATCAAGCTATTCAATTGTTCAATCTACATGTGCTTTCAAGAAGGAAGTTGCAGATAAGTCATTTGAGAAGCTAATGTTGGAGGTGGTCGGTCATGCGAATGGAATTCCTTTAGCCTTAAAAGTCTGGGGTTCTTTCTTAGATAATAGAGACATAACTGCGTGGAAAAATGCTATAGAGAAAATGAAAATAAACTCTAAATCATAAATCGTTGAAAATCTCAAAATTAGCTATGATGGGCTTGAGACCACACAATGAGGTGTATTTCTATATTTAGCATGCTTCTTACGAGGGGAAACAAAAGATTACATCATGCAAATTCTTGAGAGTTGTTATTCTTGATTAAGTATCACATTGACCGTCGTAATTGACAAATCTCTTGTGTTCATCTTTGGCGGTACAATTCAAATGCATGACTTAATACAAGATATGGATAAATATATAGTAGAAATGCAAAATGATGATCTGGGTGAATATATAAGACTATGGGATGCTAAAGATTTCAAAGAAGTGATGGTCAACAATATAGTAAATAGACTAAACAATGCAATAATATTCAATTTATGGTTTTCATATACCAAAATTTGTTTATCTTATGCTATTAAGTTATAAATTATTCTAGTAGCCGCTTAAAATGTGTCGCGAAATGAGCCTACACCCTGGACGTGGCCGGCACTCGAGAACCATTGATGGTCCCCATGCGAACCCTCATCCTGGCTGACTACAAGCAAAAGACTAACTGTAACGACCCGGAAAATGATAGAGTGAAACTAGAGCTTCACATGTGAGTTTGGAGTCGAGAACTTAATGAAATGGTTATAATTGAATTTGACCCAAAAAGTTCTTAAAATGTGCTTCGGAAGTTACCGGAAACTTGTTTAGCTGTATATAAAAAGATCCGTTTTGTTTTTTCAAAAATCCGACTTCATATTCTTGTTTAGGGGGTCAAATTGAGTGGGAAATGGGTCTAACCCAAATTTTAGAACAACCGTATCAAAATCCGAAATTTCCAAGTGAAGCCTTTTTCGAGGGTCTACTTTGGAGGGTCATATCTC